>JBAKBP010014637.1:0-58326 GCA_037953745.1 Lithodes maja | reverse complement strand
CTAGGTGCACAACCCAGGACCGGCCGCCCTAGGTGCACAACCCAGGACCGGCCGCCCTAGGTGCACAACCCAGGACCGGCCGCCCTAGGTGCACAACTCCCGAATCAAGATGAGGTATGAAATAATATGGGTATTAATTATGTAAATGAAGACCTGCTACCATATATATATATTGAGTATATATCACAAATACATGTGAGCCACTAAATGTTTCAAGCTCTCAGTGGGGATCGAACCCTCGACAGTCAGTACGATAGCCGAGGCTTGATCAACTACACCACGGCAGACTGCCGTGGTGTAGTTGATTAAGCCTCGGCTATCGTACTGACTGTCGAGGGTTCGATCCCCACTGAGAGCTTGATATATATATATATATATATATATATATATATATATATATATATATATATAATTTAAGTATTTCAACAACTCTTGCAGGCAGTAGGTGAGGCCATTCGACAGAATGGACAGATATAGACAACCCAACCAGGGAGAGTGTGGTCACTGCTGCTATTCAGGCATGGGAAGGACTTCGAAATGTTTTCTGCCAACAGATAGTGTGTGATCAGGTATCATCTATGCCTCGAAGGTTTGACGCCGTCCTCGCAGCAGGCGGTGCTTATACAAAATACTGAATAAAGAAATATTTTCTACTTGTATTTATTTTACCAGAAATAAGGAAACTCAGAGAATATTTGGAATGGATAAAGGGGAAGAACACAAGTTCATAGACCCCCCCCCCCCACATACACATAAACTTTCTCAAATATAATATCAATGCTATACATCGTAATATCAGGAACAATGGTATTCTCGTATTTATTTTCACAAAGGCAACTAGAAATGCTAATCAAAGGCAACCCTATTTTCTAAGCCTGTGTTTGTATTCTATCCAAGACGATGAATTGAAGAGGAGATGGGTCGTTTTGCTGGTCCCCCTTCTTCCTCATGTTTGTCCCCATTAGTTTTCAGATTTTATGACGTTCGGTCCATTAGTTTGGCGATTTGAACACATTTCGCCCCATTTTCTTGTCAATATTAAGACTTCATGTTATTTAGGTGTCGACTTTTTCCTGGCGAACGATAGCGAGCCTGTATTTTAAGAGGAACCGGCCTTCGGCCAGGATATTTTTCTACCGAAAAATGTACACAAAGGGGATCTAGGGGATGTGATTTTAAGCTTGATGGAGGTCTAGGGAGGAAACTAAAAAATATATTATAGATATAATTAAATAAGCAAATATAGACGTCAATCCTCTCTTAAGGGGGGTGACCTGCTTTTTGTTATTTCTGTCCTTTGCTCTCTTTCTCTGGCTTGTATCCATTCGGCCCCATTCAGCCAACTATTTTAAGACGTTTATCCCCATCTAGGTGTCGATTTTGTCCTGGCGAGCGATAGCGAGCCAGCATTATATGAAGAAATCCGGCTTCGCCGGAGAAATTTTTCTATCGAAAAATGTACAAATTTAGCCTGCTGTCAAACAAAAATAAAAATTATGCTGGCTCGCTACCGTTCACCAGTAAAAAATTGACACCTGGATGGGGATAAAAGTCTTAAAACAGTAGGCTGAATGGGGCCAAATGGATACAAGCCAGAGAAAGATAGAAAAGGACAGAACAAAAACAGGTCACCCCCCCTTTAAACATTAGGCTAGGTAAAGGTGGAAAACAGTGGGAGGATCGAATTTTGGTCGTGTTGAGAAGCTTATACCTGTTTAAATATGTTCGCCATTTTTTTTTTTTTTTTTTTTTTTTAGTAAACTGGGTTCTCGGTATCAAAGTCTGTGTTCAATATGGAAAACTAATGACGGTGACAAACATGCACATCAATGCTAATCAATCGTCGCTTCAAGGTCATTTTTTTAGCACTGACTAAATTAGATCTACTGCCTTGCGAAGTGATAAATACTGAGATTATCTTGACTAAATTTACCAATTCATTCTGTGCTATTGCCGGAGTGTATTCAGAGTTATTGCTTGATGATTTAATCGGGAGAGCATATTCAGTTTGGGTACCGGGTAACTCGCGAAGAAATTTTATTGCCTGTAAAATTAACTCAAAAATCATATGTGTTAATCCACGGACTGCCACATGTGTTTGTAAATTTCATTAATCGATTTTAGGCCACATGTGTTTGTAAATTTCATTAATCGATTTTAGGAGTATAGTTGGTTGTTGGAAGGAACATAATAATTAAATAGTGAGGTTAACTCTACGAACGTTGATAAGCTAGGTTTGCAAACCTACAGTATTCTGCGTAATTCGTATTCTGTATTCCTGGTCTGTGTTTGTAAATTTACATACGCGAGAGAATTTAAGCATTGGTTGTGCCAAGAAAACATTGGAGTTCGGGTTTAGTGAAGCTAGAGTGTTGTTACGTGTAAAAGGGTGTTCAACACATTCTGCGAAATTGGCAGCACATAATTATATCTTTGCATTTTATCCGAGAAGGTAAAATTATACACACATTCAGTTTTGTTTTTCTTTGTAAAGCTGATACCGATAATTGATACATCTTTGTATAATATGTAATACAAATGACAACGTATTTTAAAAGTCTATGGTTACTTTGTTATGGAAATAGATCTTAAATTATTAAGTTTGTGAAGACTGAAAATTTTGTTTGTATACTTTAAGGACCCCTTTGATAAAAGTTACAATGTAATACTATGTGGACAAAAACCTTTCACGCAACAAGAATGGTGTTGTTTTGCATATATATTAGAAATTTGTTCAGGGAGGGTGATTTCCTAGCTTTTAAACTGTTATATTATATGAATAATTATTTTCAAGTTATTAAAGTAATTGTGGAGAGAAACCCAATTGCTGTTTCTGTTCGGGCTCTGTCTCGAGTCGGCCACCCCCAGCTATGGGGTATGTGCCTGAGGAATTACATACATACATGCAACAGTGGAGACATCTTTGTTCAAGTTCGAAATCTCATATCTGAGGTAAGTATTTGAAAACTTCTGATAAATGTGTGCATCTTGTTAATTCTCAAAGTCTATAAGAAAAAATCTGAGGGGAAAAAATCTAAGTATTAACATATTTTAGGAGCGTTGATGAGGTTGACAAGCAATTATGCCCACCTCAAACAAGTATTCCACGAGTCTCTGCCCAAGAGGAACGCTCAAGCTGTGAGCTACTTGTCCCAATCGTGTGATTAATGGTTTTACATTTGGCATCGTGACTATCCAAATTCATTGTAATTGTACAGTTGGCAACATTAATGTTTATACACCCAATGTTTATATGTATGAAAGGAAAATTAGCATGATTAAAATAGGTGTATTTTCTTTCGCAATAGTTGCATTGTATGACTAATTAACGGTGTTATAGCAAACTATATTTGTAAGTCGATACAAACTTCAATACATAAAATCATGGGGTGGATACAAACCACTGTGGTTACCTGTACATCAGGGCCATCCAAAATCCTTACGATTTCTACAAGTTGGGTTTTTTATGTCCTAGGTAGGAACTTGTCTTATTTCAACTCATAAATCACATGGTTCAGACAAAGTATCCACTACTGTGAAGATCCCTAACAACAACAACAACAACAACAACAACAACAACCCTATCGGCACAGTGTATTCTGGGATGTTGCACCCGAACTGATTGCGAGTAATATTTCGGTTATATTATTAACTTTAGTAAGGAAATAAGATTACATAGTATATCTCAACCATAGCTAAATGTGCTATAGTCGGCTTTATTTCCAGCTGAGGATAAATTGAATCCCTTGACAGCTGATTTTTCGATACTTGATGACACAAATATGCCACTGCTATGTCTCTGTATCTTTCTAATGCCAAGTTTTGATAATTAACACCATATATCACTACAAAATCTTCAATATATCTGAGAAACTTCAATGGGAACTTTGCAATCTACCGTCAGCTGGAAAAAAAATTGACTATAGTTATTTTACGACAACCCCATTCTATCGAGGGGAGATATTATTGGGATTGAAGTTATGTTAACCATAGGCCCAATTTAAGGCGAGATGGGTCGTTTTTCTGGTCCCCTATCTTCCTCCTTCTTAGCCCCATTAGTTTTCAGATTTAAAGACGTTCGCCCCATTAGTGTATCGAGTATAAACCTTTCGTCCCATTACTATATCAATATCAAGACCTTTCGTGCAATTTAGGTGTCGATTTGTTTCCTGACGAGCGATAGCGAGCCTGTATTTGTTAGAGAAAAATGTACAAATTTATCTTTAAGGGAGGTCTAGGGAGTGTTATTTGTAATATATACTTGATGGAGGTCTAGCGAGGAAACTACAAAAATGAATGAATATATACATAAATAGCCCCCCCAAAAGAACCACTGTCCCTGACGCCTTTTGACAGTTTATTCTGGCTATCATTAAACAATATTATACAACTTAGAAAGAATGTAATAGGTCTGTGAACATCAAAAGGGTAAATACTATCTCAATTAACGCGCTGACCTCCATTATATCCTTCCTAATCTGAATAAAATCGTTTAATAATGGCCAGAATAAATTGTCAAAACGCGAAATTAAATAACACTCTCTAAAATTGCTCACAAAATAGGTAAATAAAATGCAAATGTCACAAAGACAATATACATACCAAGTGCTTCAATCATTTACGGCACGTTTGCACCGACCATTAATCAGTTTTTGTACCATTTGTTACACTTGAACGCAACATGTTCACAGCGTACTATGTATGTACGTACGTGAACTGTTCAATGCCAGATTAAACTTGTTTAGACGAGTGTATTTATGCGTGCAAGTGTTGTCTGTTGAAGTGTAACCATTTGGTAGGGGATATAGGTTGTAGTGAGAGATGTAGTGTAGGGATTAGGTCTTCTTCAGATTTCTACTTTTCTTACGTTATTGTGTTCTTATATCCATCTATATTTGATTACACAAATACTAAATATTCAACTAAAATACTGCTCGACACACTGCTCAAATGACTATATACTGTAAATTTCCTTATGTATGTTAAATAGATTCTCTGTATTTTACTAGATAGATACCGTAACTAAATTTGTAATGATGTAGGTAGAACTGGACTTTTGAACGCCACTGTAGATATACTAGCCTGATGAGCAAACAGATCAACTTGATTATGCTGTGTACACTTACCTGGCTTGTTGAAACGTACACGGAGACACTAGAGCATACATAATAATGTACACACATTATGTATACATAGACACATTCACACCCACACACACACTCATGCTAACTTTAAACTAACACACGAAATCAAGGACACACTCAAAACAAACTTTGCAAAACACACACACACACATTCTCTCTCTCTCTCTCTCTCTCTCTCTCTCTCTCTCTCTCTCTCTCTCTCTCTCTCATACATACTCACGGAAACGAACATAACTTTCACGCACACAAACACATAACTTTACGAGTCGAAAGCTGACGCAACGAGATCGTGAAAATAATATATATAATGTTATGCATCAACATGTGCAGATTTCACAGACAATCATTAACCCTTTTAAGATCCGTTTACGCATTTCGTGTCTGTCTTCTGGCTATTATTAGATTATTAAATTCAAATTAAGAAAGGTACGTGAAAGTCAGAGGGTTAATCGAGATAGTATTTACCCTTCAAATTCCCACAGATCTTTCCTAAACTTTATAAAATTGTCTAATGATAGCCGGAACAAATTGTCTAGTGATAGCCGGAACAAATTGTCTAATGATAGCCGGAACAAATTGTCTAGTGATAGCCGGAACAAATTGTCTAGTGATAGCCGGAACAAATTGTCTAGTGATAGCCGGAACAAATTGTCTAATGATAGCCGGAACAAACTGTAAAAATGAGTCATAATCTTTAAGGGGGGATGGTTCACTTTTTGGGCGATGTTTGCATGCATTCATTATGTTTCTAGTTTCCTCCCTAGACCTCCATCAAATTAAAACAAATACATCCATTAGATCCCCCTTCTAGATTAATTTGTACAAATTTTGGCCGGTTCTTCCAACATTACAGGCTCACTATCGTTCGCCAGGGAGCAAATAGACACGTAAATAGCACGACAGGTCTAAATATTGACGACGAAATGTGGCGAAAGGTCTTAAAATCGACTAGGCTAACTAATGGGGCAAACATCTTAACATCTGAAAACTAATGGGGCTAAACATGAGGAAGAAAGTGGTCCAGAAAACCGGCCCATCCCCCCTTAAGCTAAGCATGACCGACAGATACAAGAGACTGAAGTTCTCGAAATGGGGCTCCAGTCCTGACGTTGTTCTTGACTTTAAGTGTGTTGGTTTAATAATCCAGAAGGGTTGATAGCCTCTGAAGTCTTATTTTTAACTAACTAACATATGTATTAAACTTTAAGTTAACATAGCCTGTCTTGGAAGTCAAAAGGAATTTATCATAATTTAAAACAAGAGTTTTCAGACAATTCTGATATGAATCTTCTGAGTTTAATTAAACTTTATACAGATTCAGACAAATTTAAGTAAGCGTCCATCGAAATCAGTCTATCTTCAGTTTCGTGGCCTATACCTAAGGAAAGGTATCCCAAAATATTAGTGCAGACGGATTTTCCCACAATATTTCATCAACAACTTTTTTTCTGGCAACATTTAGAGTCTATTTCAGAAAACAGACAGAAGATACGTGACAACATTTCTCCAAAAGTATATTTTAGAAGCTGCCAGATCATAGCTATGGATAAGAGTTGCGGCAAAAAATGGTAATGCAAATTCGCCAAAATTGATAACAAGAATAATAATAATGACTATAGTCTATTCGCTGTAAGTAGGCGAGAAATTATAACTTCAAACCTCTGTAACTCGAAAATGACTAAAGTAATCGAGCTAATAATTCTACCATTTGGGAAGAGTCAGTCAAGGAATAGATGTGGACATTTACCGCCAATTTGCTCCAGCCCATTTTGAGTTATAGAGGTTAGAGGTCATGATTTCTCGCCTACTTACAGGGAATAGACTATAGCACTAAGCCTAATATGACTATGTGGTATAGGTCGCCTAAATACTGTACCTTGGTTGTCGATCGGATATTGATAGAGCAAGGCGTTCTTGTGACTTAACGTTTTAGTGGATTGAAATAATTGACAATGTTACGACCGGGCACTCGGGTACACTAGGGCTCTTACACAGGACTCGAGTATGGCTCGCTGCCACAACGGAAAACACACGATCCCAACCCCAGAGTACTGCCAGCCGAACAAAAAACGCCACTACCCTCCAGAGTTCTATCTGCTATAACGGGGTATACAAGAACTCGGTACTAGCGTTTCACACAACAGACTAATAACTAGACGGGAGTTATCTAGTCTGGTCAACAATCAAACAAAGAAGAAAGTACTACAACACTAAAGAATAGTGTTGGCCGAAGCCGAAGTAATCCACCCTTGAACTAAGAACTTAAGAAGTCCTCCACCCTCTACTTCGGATCGGCACTATTACGTTACGTTAAACAATAGTCCTCGAGCATCAAGCAAGGAATCTTCTGATAAGTTAGATGCTTCTCGAATACTCATAAGAAGTAAGTATCGGATTTTGAACAGCAATTTAATGAATAACTCACTGGTAATTAAAGGCTTTAAATTGACATAAGAAGAATTATAAGAATAAACAATAGGATATGGCAAACATTAAGAAGAAGTACTCCGACAATGCACTGGCAATAGCCTACTAAGATTGTGCTCGTGGGCCACTAATCTCTGAAGTAGCTAAGCGTGCCACACATGAAATCAATAGTGCTTAAACAATAATATACATAAGGAGAAGCTTCAATACTATACTGTATCTGCTGGTCGAGCAAAGTCTAGCTGGGATATCTAAGGTTAAGAGACAATGGCTGAGCAAGCGGCTCGTAGCCTAGCGAGGTCCTTAAGACTGTGCGGCCAAATTACGGTAATTGACGGGATGCTCTCTTGAGAGATCCAGATCACTAGTATCTGGTTCTCTCCTGGCGATCCTCTCAAAGTCAAGCAAATGAGATAGCACAGTGTTGGGTGGCACAGGCAAAAGCCCTCACTTGCAACACAGTGCTAAACTCCCACGGTACACAATCAAAAAAGACCCCCTAGGCTTCCCACGTCTCCGTTGCAATTGTGCTGGTTCAACCAACCTAGCACTCATAGGAAATCACAACTCGAGGAACCCTATCCCAGTCTAGCATTACCTAAACCAGCAGAAAACAGGAACATGAATAATAGTACACAGGGAAATGCATATACGAGTGCAACAAACATCAATCAATCCTATTCTAGTTAACCCTTCCAAAAATAGGCTATCTAACAGGCACTTATCTCGTGAGAACTCAAGCGATAATACTTTGGCTGACTAAATCTGCACCAAAGGGGTCATTGAGGTTATAAACAGGGACGAGAAGAGAAGAAGGTAGGCTGTTCAGAGAGTAGAGAAAGTTCACATCAGTCGGAAGAATATGGATAGTTGCAAGGGATATGAGAGGTCGCTTTGCCTGATGAGTTCTGATCTAAAAATGGCGAGACCTCCCTTTTTATACTCGGCCCCGTAGCGAGCATAACGGCAATCATGACGTCACATTCGCTCTCTCAATCTGGGATCGACAAAGGATTCCCACGCTCTTGATGAGGGGGGAGGGAGGGGGGAAGGAGGGAGGAGGGAGTGAGGCCTACACACCTCGTGGCGCGCACACTGTCCTCCGTTACATAACTCTCTCTCTCTTCGCATCATTATATATATATAAATCCCACACACAATACTTATATCTAATGATATAAAATAGAACTCGTTGACTTAGAAGAAAACAAAATACATAATGATAATACTTATAGTACAACGGTTCACATAAACTGAGTTAGGAAACTCTACACAGACTACAGCCAAAGTTCCTGCCCTGACGATCCTAGCGAGGGTGGGACCTGACTGGGCGTTCTGTACAGCATGCTCATACTCGACATGCGTCACACCTCCCCCAAGATTTTACTTGCTCAACCCTGAGCTAAAATCTGATATACAGAACCCCATCAAACCCCTCACACCCAGCGACCGCATGGCACTAAAACAACGCTGAGTTTATCACTAAAACACATCTTATAAAAAAAAAAAAAAAAATCACATTTCATAACTCCTCCCAACAATAGTAAAAGACATAATATCATGCTCCCAGAGCGAGCTTACAACAGCTCAGCCGTTTGATAGTTCGTGGACTACTCAAACACTTTATAGGCTATGACAAACTTATACAATTATCTTCATCAAAAAGAAAGAGTTTTTATATGATTTTTATATTTTAATATGTTTTTTCCGGCTGCACTATAAGGGCAGCCTATTTTTCTTCTATACCAAACGCTCAACTCCTGCTTTACGACCCAATACGCTGGGCTACAACCGCGAGCCAACAAGCACCAAGCGCAAAATACTACTCAAACCAAAGCAGGAGGCTACCCGTGTGTCAATTTACCCAGGATCATATACCCCTGAACGACCACATGCAACCTCGTTGTCACAACCGGCAATATGGCTTATGTCCAGGTTATATACCAATAACCTTAGTGACCACCTGGTCAGCCTCATATTCCGATTGTGAAACGGGTCCAAGATCTTGAGAGGGCAATGATCTGGGTAAACTACACCGACCGGACCATAGGCTGGAACATAGATCTCGAAATGCCCCAGCGCATCATTGTCCTTTTCACTTTCATTCATCAGGCTCCGACACGTTGCTGGCGCATTCTTAAGTCCGTAGGGCATAACATTGCACTGGTAGGTACTCCCGTCCACAACAAAACCACATACCTCTTTAGCGCGCTCGGACAAAGTTACACGCAACGACCACTCACGACATTCCTTATCCCTCAGATCCTTCGTCCACACGTAATCCAGCTCTGCTTGCACCATAGGCTGTCGAGCAGGATTTATACGGCAGGGAATTAAACTGAGCCTTGCACTATCTCCAGCCTGCATGTCGGATTCTACCCCGTACCTCAGGCCTGGAGAAGCAACAAACATGCGAAAGTACTGCCATAGCCTAGTAAATAACTGCCTTGCCCTGTCTCCACGAACAACATGCCTTGTGCCCTCCCACAACCCAGCCGAGACCGCAGCTTCTAACCTGTAGTCTCCCTCCTTCTCCACCTTCGTCCCTAGAACAGCCAGGTCATGAGAGGGACAATCAGTACCACCCGTGCAGTCACTCCCACAGTTCATTATTGCTAAGGCTTCCCCGCCGATACCGTACATGCGCACCCCCGCATTCCTTGTGACGACATCTGCCTGCGCAGCATCACCGCTTTCAGCGACATGGCCAGATACAGTCGGTCTATGGTAGGGCTGTTGCATTAGACTAGAGCAGCATTGGGAGGCTATGCGACGACCGGGCACTGCGATACCACAGCCGACCTTACCAATCTGCTCAATGTCCTCCTTTTGACCACCACCCTTGGCAGCCATGGGTCGACCCTGACCTGGCAACCATGCCAAGGCCTCGTCGCCCACCTTAAACCACCGAAACAACGAGGCTAACGGTCTTTTAACAGTCACATGACCTGCCTGCGGAACATCTCGCACCGCCCGAGTTGTGAGACTCAGGGGCTCGGCACGACCAGTGGGGTATGAACCGAGCTGGTGCTGGAGTGCTGCACACTGCTGCTCAGGCAGGTGCTCTAGCACTTCCACAGCCACCAGACTCGTGTCCCCCGCCCACTGCTTCGCCGAGACATGACAATCCCTACTCTCCTCCACCTGTGCCCTACTGCCCCCCTCTCCTTCTCCACCTTGGCCGCGGCAGACCAACGCAGGGACAGTAGGCTGCTCAGGTGGTTGCCTCACAAACTCCTCCAACAGGTTCACATGACATGCTTCCCCGTCCTCTTGTTTAATCTCGACAGCACCATTACCACACTTCTGAACTTCCGGATCCTCCAACTGCAGTTTACAAATATCTGAGGGAACCAACCTGTCTAGATGCTTCCGAAGCAACCCAAATCCTTCCCCAATATCAAACTGAGCAATCCTTTTTTCTCTCCGTGTGCAACGTTGCTGCCTCGGAGTCTCTTCCGGCCCTACCTCCTCACTAGCTGTGACAGGTCCTGGGGCCTCTCCAGACTCTAACATAGGTGCCAATACTAAATCACCCAGGAGAGCCGCCGAGTCAAAACTCTTAAAACCAACTCCAGCTTTAGCCTCCTCCTGTTGATCGTTCCTCTGCTGGTCTGAAGACGGAGGACTAGGCTGTGACACTTTAGCTGCCCGAGCTCGGGTGACAGCACACGCCATGGGTTGTGCCTGGCACCGCTCGACACACTCTTGTTCTCCCCCACTCACGTCGGCCGGCCTCTCGGCAACGACTAAGGGTAGAACCTCAGAAGCGGGCATTGCAAAGTCGTTGCCGAGAAGAAGGTCGACGCCCTCCACTGGCAGTTTCTCCACAATCCCAACATCCAATTCACGTGCCACACCATCCACCTCCAACTCCAACCGCACCAGCGGGTATGACCGAGTTGCATTAATACCCTGCACCACCACCACCCGAGCCGCATTTATAGGGTAGCCAGTCAAGTTTTTCATCAAAGTCTGGGAAGCACCTGTATCACGCAAGACCTCTACTCCATGCTTGCGCCCCGCCCACATCACGCAACCCCGTCCTCTATGGTCGCAAAAAACATCCTGAGCAGGGTTCGAGCCTCCCAGGTGCTTCTGCATTGGCTGTGCCTCAGCCTCTGACGAACTGCCCCGGGCAAACTCAGAAGGCTTCAGAGACACACCAATGTTGCAGGCCAAAGACACAGCTGCTGTAGGTGGTTTGCTAGGACAGACTCTTGCAAAGTGCCCCTTTTTATGACAAAGATAACACTCCAACTCCCCTCTGGGCTTCCCTTGGTACTGGGAAGGGCCCGGCCCCTTCTTAAATGGGACGGTGTTAGTCTTGTGGTCAGTCTTGGTATCATAGCTCTTGTACTTGTTTGCATAATGTATATCACTAACTCGGGGGGGTGGGGTGTCACGCCCCTTGTTACCTGCCTCACTACGCTGGGCAGACCCGCACCCACGAATTAATGATAGCCGGAGGTCAGCCATCTCAGCTGCCTCCTGTAGAGTTTTAGGGTTCTTTTCTTTAATAGTTAAAGTCATATCTGCACCAGTACACTTATAAAACTGCTCGAGCAGAAACAGCTCAGTCAACTGTTCGGCCGTCTCAGCTTTCTCAGAACGTGTCCAGTTTGTAAGTGCATCTTTTAAGTCCCGGGCATGTTCAAGAAAGGTCGCCTCCCTAGTCTTTGTAACACCCCGAAACTTCAATCGATATGTTTCTGGTTGCAACTCGTATGCCCGTAGGACAGCTCTCTTCAATTCTGGGTAGTCAATGCAAGACTCTAAAGGCAGTGCATCATAAGCCTTCAGACCCTTACCCGTAAGTCTTGAGGAGACCAGAGCTGCCCACTTCTCTTCAGGCCAATTATGCTCCCTACACTTCTTCTCAAAACGATTAAAAAATTCTGTGACTTCAGTTTCACTAAATGCCGGCACCAATTTGACTAAGTGAGACAAGGACTGTTCTCTTACTTGGCCCTCCCGGCCCATCCGAATCCCTGTCGACTCTGCACGAGTCTTATCTAAGTCTATCTGAGCACAATATTTCTCGGAGTCGTATCTAAGCTCAGCCTCGTGCCTCCTAGTCTCAGCCTCAATCTCATGCCTCCTAGTCTCATTCCTCCTGCTTCCTAGCCTCAACCTCAATCTCATGCCTCTTAGTCTCATTCTCCCGCCTCCTAGACTCATTCTCCATCTCCTGCTTCCTAGCCTCATTCTCCATCTCCTGCTTCCTAGCCTCATTCTCCATCTCCTGCTTCCTAGCCTCATTCTCCATTTTAGCAAGCTCGAGTTTAAATATCATCTCAGGAGACAGGCCGGAAGAGGGAGCTGCCACTACTGAAGGAGGGGGGGCAAGAACTGGGGAACCACCATACGCACCGCCCGAGGGCACTCCAATCTTCCAATTCTCATCCCTCTGTGGGAGAGTGCTAACCTCCGGCAACTGAGTGGACGGCACTGTGGGAGTCGAGTGAGAGGGGATCTGGGGAGGAACCCCCCAAACGCCCTCTCCTCCGAAACCCCATGTCGCCCACGCAACACCCAGGAAATCAGCTCCCCCCTAGACATCCCTCCCACATTGGATAGACCCAAAACCTTGGCTATCAGGTGCAAGCCATAAACATTCACCCCAGTCAGCCTCTCCTCCGTCACGTGGTACTGCTTACTCACAAAAAGTCTAGCATCCTCCTCACTAGTTACTAACGGCACCTCCTCACTTAGCATCTCTCGCTCCTCGTCAGTACTAGGGCCCGACATACTGAAGTTCACCAAAAAATTCTCGAGACAAAAGTGTTAAACTCCCTTATGCAAGCACTAATTACTAAATTAACTGGAGTCTCTTAAATGCTCTCCTAATTGCCTTACAAAAAAAAATATTCTTCAATATGTACGCTAAAGTACCAACAAACAAATGTTGTACAACTCTGCAAAAAATTATACTGTTCACAAAATCCTAAGCAAGGTCGCCATTTGTTACGACCGGGCACTCGGGTACACTAGGGCTCTTACACAGGACTCGAGTATGGCTCGCTGCCACAACGGAAACACACGATCCCAACCCAGAGTACTGCCAGCCGAACAAAAAACGCCACTACCCTCCAGAGTTCTATCTGCTATAACGGGGTATACAAGAACTCGGTACTAGCGTTTCACACAACAGACTAATAACAAGACGGGAGTTATCTAGTCTGGTCAACAATCAAACAAAGAAGAAAGTACTACAACACTAAAGAATAGTGTTGGCCGAAGCCGAAGTAATCCACCCTTGAACTAAGAACTTAAGAAGTCCTCCACCCTCTACTTCGGATCGGCACTATTACGTTACGTTAAACAATAGTCCTCGAGCATCAAGCAAGGAATCTTCTGATAAGTTAGATGCTTCTCGAATACTCATAAGAAGTAAGTATCGGATTTTGAACAGCAATTTAATGAATAACTCACTGGTAATTAAAGGCTTTAAATTGACATAAGAAGAATTATAAGAATAAGCAATAGGATATGGCAAACATTAAGAAGAAGTACTCCGACAATGCACTGGCAATAGCCTACTAAGATTGTGCTCGTGGGCCACTAATCTCTGAAGTAGCTAAGCGTGCCACACATGAAATCAATAGTGCTTAAACAATAATATACATAAGGAGAAGCTTCAATACTATACTGTATCTGCTGGTCGAGCAAAGTCTAGCTGGGATATCTAAGGTTAAGAGACAATGGCTGAGCAAGCGGCTCGTAGCCTAGCGAGGTCCTTAAGACTGTGCGGCCAAATTACGGTAATTGACGGGATGCTCTCTTGAGAGATCCAGATCACTAGTATCTGGTTCTCTCCTGGCGATCCTCTCAAAGTCAAGCAATTGAGATAGCACAGTGTTGGGTGGCACAGGCAAAAGCCCTCACTCGCAACACAGTGCTAAACTCCCACAGTACACAATCAAAAAGACCCCCTAGGCTTCCCACGTCTCCGTTGCAATTGTGCTGGTTCAACCAACCTAGCACTCATAGGAAATCACAACTCGAGGAACCCTATCCCAGTCTAGCATTACCTAAACCAGCAGAAAACAGGAACATGAATAATAGTACACAGGGAAATACATATACGAGTGCAACAAACATCAATCAATCCTATTCTAGTTAACCCTTCCAAAAATAGGCTATCTAACAGGCACTTATCTCGTGAGAACTCAAGCGATAATACTTTGGCTGACTAAATCTGCACCAAAGGGGTCATTGAGGTTATAAACAGGGACGAGAAGAGAAGAAGGTAGGCTGTTCAGAGAGTAGAGAAAGTTCACATCAGTCGGAAGAATATCGATAGTTGCAAGGGATATGAGAGGTCGCTTTGCCTGATGAGTTCTGAAGCATGGTGGCAAAAACCTCTCTTTTTATACTCGGCCCTCTAGCGGCATATCTCAAACTACTTAAGGACCGCCCACTGGCAATCATGACGTCATATACTCTCTCAATCTGGGATTGACAAAGAACTTCCCACGCGCTGAAAGGGAGGAAGGGAGGAGGAAGGAGGGAATTAGGCCTACCGCCCGCGTGGCGTACTCACTAATCCCACGCCACGTAATATCTCTCCTCTCATCATTACATACAAGTCCCACACACAATACTTATATCTAATGATATAAAATAGAACTCGTTGACTTAGAAGAAAACAAAATACATAATGATAATACTTATAGTACAACGGTTCACATAAACTGAGTTAGGAAACTCTACACAGACTACAGCCAAAGTTCCTGCCCTGACGATCCTAGCGAGAGTGGGGCCTGACTGGGCGTTCTGTACAGCATGCTCATACTCGACATGCGTCACAGCTGTTACTGAATTCATCACCAACATTCAAATTCTCTATTAATTCTTCTTTTGTTGCAAGTATGTTATTACCACGGGTCGGCGATCGAACAAATTGATAGAGCGAACTCTCTTGCAGATTCGCATACAAGTCATGATATGAGTGTGAAGTAAGAGTATCGCCCCACTTGGTCACAGGTAAATTAAAGTCGCCACAAATTATGGTATCTTGTGAGTTGCTGACATCTGTAATTTGTTCGTAAATTTGTCGGTCAGTTTGCACTGATTGAGCTGGAGGTCTGTATATTAATGCAATTATTATTTTTGTACCTTTATTATTCTTTATTAGCACAAAGGATGTGTCAACGTTCACAATTTGAGGATTTGACATGAGGGTCGGGTTAAGACATTTTTTGATAAAAAGTGAAACGCCACCTCCATTTTTATTTATTCGGCTTTTCTCAAACATTACATAACCGGGAAGTGAATACTCTGCTAAAAAGTCTCTGTCTTCTATATTGAGCCAAAATTCTGTTATGCCAATTACGTCATAATTTTCTGTAAACATAGTTCCTCTAAATCTTTAAATTTATTGCGTATACTACATACGAGCGTTTGCATAGAAAACCTTTAAATTTATTAGTGGCCCCTTCATCATTGACGATGCGCCTTAACATTGTTTATGGCCAATCTTTGAACTCAAGCTTGTCTTTTAAACTTCCCGCCCGGCAGAGATCAAAATATGATTGCCACACATCGTGAGCAAAATGCTCTTAAAAACCACTCACAGACTCGTCCTATATGATGTGGGCACCACTACTAGAAAAAACTAGCAAAAAATAATAAAAATAAACATTTTAAACTTGATCTTAGCCTTGCGCATCCCATGCGTCTGCTGTTCCGCACGCTTCGCCTCACTCATCAAAGCGATTCCTCATCCTTATTCCTCCCGGGCCCGCTTGCGTCGGACGTGTCTCGAGGGCGCTCCAGCTCTCCTTTATTCTTCACCCCCCTCAGACATGGTGAGTCTATATTTTTTTTTTTTTTTTTTTTTTTTATCTACTCTATATTCCAACTACTCACTCTCGGGCATAGGCTGATAGCCTTTACACTCTACCGCGGAACACGGTGAGGCCCGTTAGGTCTTGCTCCAGTCTAGGGCGTGAGACATGCGAAGCTTCACGGCTCAAAGCAACTCCATCTCTGAAGCCGCCTCGCCTCTGCGCTTCACATGCAGTCTCATCCCCCACACTTGGACCCTCACTCTCAGAACGCCACCTATTGGGCAATTAACTCACTAGACATTGCCCCCCTGTAGCATATTCTTGAATATGGGAATATTCATACAATGCTATATAATCAGGGCACAATGAGGGTATTTTTTTGGCATTTCGGTGTGCTGTGGTAATGCACTGATACTCTAGGTACAGCACAAATTCCATCCCAATAATATCTTCCCATTGACATATTGGGATTCGAACCCGGGTCCATTGGATTACCAGTCCAGTGGCAAGACCACTCCGCCACACCTCCCCTCATAAGTACATGCTAAGTGCTGATGATAGGTAGCTTATAGACTAGGAGTAGGCTGTGAACGTCCTTTCTTGGGCCCTGGAGACTGTTTTTCTGGGTACTGTTGAAAAGGCGAGTGTGTTAGACGGAGTCCTCGTTGTGATAAGGCGAGACTCCCACGTTCTTGTTTTATTATCCTAGCTCATTATTAGTTCACTGTTAGTCATGAGGTTTCTTGTTAGTGAACCGGGGCCTGTTGTTCGGTCCGTTTTGGGTGTTCAACAGTATGCCACGTGGGCTAGTGCATCTTGGATTTTCTCACGTAGCTGAGGGGTCCTGCACGGAGCCATGCTGCTCTTCAACCTACGCTTCGTGATTACTACGTGTTATCTGGGTCTACGCTGGATTGCAGGTTTCTGCTATTATACCTGATATCATCGCCACCTGCCCCCATCTAGTTGGCCTCATGTAGGTTGTGTATATATGGCTAGGGAGTGTTATTATTGATAATGTATTATTCATGTATAACTATGCCATATCTGTGCACGTTGTATTGGTATCCATTCTGGGGGGTTGGACCTTCCGACGGGATTTATAAAAGTGAGACTTAGTCAACGTGCCTCTAGTTGTTTCAAGCGGTTTTCCCACCGGGACACTTCCAGAAACATATAGAGCTATGTTGAATATCAGATATCCGGGTTTGGTGCGGGATAGTTTGGATTTTGTCTGTTTTGTTTACTGCTTCTAGTATAATTTTGGCTTGACCGGCATTTTACTAAATTGTTTTCTTGGAGAGTTCGGCTAACCCGCCTCCATTATAAAGCAAATTTTTCCGCCGCATAAACTTAACAGAGAAAGCGTTCATTGCTAGGTACTGTCCGAACGTTTATCCTGGTGGTGGAAAGTGGGGAGCCACTGCCGCTGGGAAGATAACGGCTGAGCTGAGAAACGAACTCCCCCATTCCTATCTTGTAGCTTTTCAGTTATCTGTATAGCTTATTTTAAGGCGCTGGTCCGCCGCGGGGTAAAGACCATAGATCCATTTTTAGCGTTGGTCGCCGGGTTTAGTTCTTTCATAACAAGACGGGATGAGGTTAGTGTGGGAAATATATAAAGATAGGTTAAATTATTAAATCACTGGTACATGAATTAATCCCGACAATAAGTTAAATAATAATTAACAATATGAAGAATTCAATGGGTGGTTTCCTGTCGTCTTACACACAGCTAATTCATATGAATGATGTGTAGGAATGTTCACATAATACAATATCAATACATTATGAACTTAGCTTAGAGGACCGGTTGTGTAGGACTGAAGATATACATTAATAGTGGTAGCACATGGTGAATTTTATGTTGAGTCTGAACCGGAGGTAGGAGTGATTGTTACGGCTGGTTTGTAGAGACTGTCGGCCGGCTCTATATCGCTTCGCGAGATTACATATGACTGCCGGCTCATACTATTTTTAACCTATGATTTGGTTTCATGATACATCTAGAGCTGATGTATATATTTATGCATTGCATTTAATATTTAACCTATAATTGATAATAAACTACAGTACATAAGGTACTAGCCGAAATCGTACTTACTATACAATACCGCCAAATTCAAATACCCAATTGGACTCAAAACTGTCGGGATCATCACACACTATTCCCGACATACTGCCCGTCACCAAAAACAATATACAGTAGCTATATACCAAAAAAAAGTATATCAAAGATTCAAAGATCACCTTTGTTAATCTTAGATCTCCAAAGATCCACGGAACTCGTAGCCGCCCACCTTTTGGGGCGAGCGCCACTGGAAGCCAGAG
Source organism: Lithodes maja (assembly GCA_037953745.1). Taxonomy (NCBI): domain Eukaryota; kingdom Metazoa; phylum Arthropoda; class Malacostraca; order Decapoda; family Lithodidae; genus Lithodes; species Lithodes maja. The sequence goes on along the minus strand of JBAKBP010014637.1, from coordinate 39,629 downwards.
GAGGATCATCCTTCTCATTATCAACAGCTCCACCCTGAGGAGCACTGTCACCAGCACTCCCCTGTGGAGGTATATCAGTAGAGATACCGGTGACATCAGGCAGTTCTACATCCTGCTTCAAGGGATATACCTTACGACTGGGCGAGTAGTAATCCCAGTCGAAGTCTGTAATCTAGCAACCCTAATATGACCATCAATGCCCTGGAACAAATTGACAATCCTACCAAGCTTCCAATATAATCTAGGACGCTCATCATGAATCAATACGATATCCCCGATACGAGGCCACTGTTGATTCGTCCCCTTGATTATATTCAAGTGACGTTTGCGAAGAGACAGCAAATATTCTTGTGACCACCTTTTCCATAAATCGTCTGACACCTTGTTCATATACTGGAAGCGACGACGTGTGGCGTCAGCATCTCCGAACGTAGGGTCTTGTATATCTTCGTTGGCTACTGACGACCTAGGAAAGGGATTAAGGTTTTGTCCACGTGTTAGCATGGAAGGCGAAATGGGTAAGAGATCATCAGTATTTGCCGAGGTATACGTCAAGGGCCTGTCGTTGACTGACATCTCAATCTCCGTCAAGACTGCTTGCAACTCCTTTTTGTTCACCAGGGCCCTCCCTAATACCTTCTTCATGGCAGACTTGACAATTCCTATTGTCCTCTTTCAAATCGCCCCGAATCATGGTGCACGTGCTGGTATGAATTTCCATTGACAACTCTTTCCAGTGAGGGTAGACACAACCTGCGAATCATCCATTATATCCTTGAGATATTTTGATGCCCCGACAAAACAAGTCGTATTATCGCTCAGAATCATTTGAGGGAAACCGTTGCGACCTGCAAAGCATCTTAGAGTATGTAAAAAACCCTCACTGGATAAGTCTTCAATCAATTCAATGTGAATCGCTCTGGTTACCGCACATGTGAAGAGTGTGGCCTATACCTTAGTGATATTACCGGGCGATTCCCTAATTTGAATCGCTCCCGTATAGTCTACCCCGGTTACCTGAAATGGTTCAGTCCTTTGTACCCTGAACTCGGGCAAGGGAGGTAGATCAACTGGGGAGTAAGCGCTTACCCTGTAATATTTTACAGATAGTACAGCTATTGTGGATCCCTTTAATAGCTTGTCGCATCTTTGGGATCCACCAACGTTGTCGCATATAAGCCAGAACATAATTGACGCCAAAATGTAGGCAGATCCCATGGCATTTGCGAATCAACAGTTTGGTAATCAAATGAGAGGAGCTAAGGAGAACAGGATATTTCGCAGAATCAATAATGTCCGCCATCTGGATCCTGCCTCTACACCAAATTATGCCTCCTTTCACATATAATCCTAGAGGCCTAATTAAGTTTGAGGGTTTTACCTTTTACTCCTTGTTCAGTATTTAATGTTCAGTAGGATAAGATTCCTTTTGTACTAAACATATTATTTTCGCTTCTGCTGATCTAAATTCATGGAGTCTTTTTTTTTTTTTTTTTTTTTTTCTTTAAGAACAATGAACGGAGGAAGGAAAAACACAGATAAAACAAAAAGGTCCATGTGCCTAAAGGCATCCTCCATTCATAAAATGTTTTGTAACAACTGGATTTAAACATTTGTAGATTGTAAGTTTGTGGAAAGCAATTCGAGGGAAGTGAATTCCAAAGAGTAGTAGTTCTAGGGATAAATGAATTTTTGATAAGCAGAAGTTCTGCATTGTGGAGGAGAAAGTGTAAATTCATGGGCGCTCTCAGCTGCCCTAGTTCTACGGGGAAAGATGTGGAGAGGCGGCACAATTGAAGCAAGTTCCTCGGAACAATTGCTGTGAAAATATCTGTAGAATAATGCAAGGGATGCAACGTTTCTTCGTATGGATAATGTAGGAAGGTCCTGTGTGATTGCAGGGTTATTGATTAATCTAATAGCTTTATTTTGAATTTTGTCCAACTGCCTCAATGCAACCACTCCACTTCCACTCCACAGAGGTGAACAGTAATCCATCTGAGAACGCACATGACTTTTATATATTACGGCCACTGCTCGTCAGTGAAGAATTCTCGAACTCTGTACAGGAGTCCGAGTTTTTTAGAGGCATTCTTAGCAATGCTTCTAACATAATGTGTCCAGCTCAAGTTAGTAGTTAATGTTACACCGAGAATGTCAATACTAGGGGAAGTGGGAATATTTACATCATTAACAAATATATGGGAGTCAGTGAGATTCTGTCGGTTAGAAAATTGAATGTACTTGGTTTTCTGTGCATTAAAGGAAACTAGATTCTTTTGTCCCCATTCTTCAATTCTAGAAAGGTCCTGGTTCAGAGAAATTGCAGTGCTTATTTTTTTAATTTATAAGATCGGGTTGGGTGAAAGAATTGGTAAATGTGAAGGAACTGTGGAGTGTTGAGTCATCTGCGTAGGAATGTATTGGATTATGAGTGGTAGATATGAGATCATTGATATGAATGAGGAACAGTTGGGGCCAAAACAGATCCCTGGGGAACACCAGCATTTATTGAGTGAAATTGAGAATAAAGGCCATCTACCATTACACATATTTTTCTGTTATGAAGATAAGACGAAATTAGTGGAACTAATAATGCAAGGCCGTAGTGTGACATCTTCGACAATAAGGATTGATGCCAGACTCTTTCAAATGCCTTTGATATATCCAGTGCTATTGTATGTGTTTCACCATGTTGGTCTGTAGCTTGGTTGATTTGATGCGTAAGAAGGCAAAGAATGTCTGCAGTTGATCGACATCGTCTAAAACCATATTGCTTATCACTGATTAATTTATTATTCTCAAGATGCTTAATTATGTGATTATTTAATATAATTTCAAAGACTTTACAAAGAGTGGAAGTTATAGCTATTGGTCTGTAGTTTGATGGATCTGAAGAGGCACCTTTTTTAGGAACTGGATGGATGTTTGCTTCTTTCCAGGGTACTGGGAAGCATGAGGTATGAGTACATAGACGGAAAAATTTTGCCAATAAAGGAGCGAGCACCAAGGAGCAATTCTTAAGTACTATTGGAGGAATTTCATCTGGACCAGGAGCCTTATCTACTGAGAGATTCTGCAAAATAGTTTTGACATTTCTGGTGTGGATCTTAAGTGAGGGAATTTCAGGCGAATTAAAATTAAGTACAGGGACATCTTGATTTATTTCATCTAAGGTTGAGTTGGTGGAGAAAATATCCGCAAGAAGGTTAGCTTTACCTCGTGGGTCACTTACAAGATTGCCAGTCGGAGATTTTAATGGTGGAATGGATGAAGCAGTTGTGAAGTTGGATTTGAATGAGTTAAGAGTAGACCAAAATATTTTGTTATCATTTGGATTAGAAGATTTGCTTTGAATCTTCACTAAGGAAAGACCCGTGAGCCTGACTTCTCATGTTAATGAAACTGTATATCCATGCAAATATCTGTATTACTTGATCATAGCTACCATAACGTTCCCTTCTACCAACTTGTTATCCTGATGTGTAGTACTCACAGTCGAACTACTTAACACATCATCTTGGGGCCGACTTGATGGATCAGATAATATGCATTCCCAGAAATCCTGAGGCAATTTAGTTGGAGATAAGCCATGTAGGTCCTTGCCACCAAATAGAGGATGACAAAAACTGTTGCGCCGAGATCCCCCGGGAAATTATGTCACCGGGGTTATCCCTGGTACTCGCATAGCGAAATTTAGCCGTAGGAACTAAGTTATGTATCTCATCAGTGCGATTTGAAACATAAACAGGTAACACCTTCTGGCTGTGTACCCAAGAAAGTGCTATTTGACTGTCGCTCCAGACATAGACGTTATCAATCTTTAGTATGTCGGTATAAGCATCCAGTGTAAACTTTATTAGACGAGCAGACAAGCAATGCAGTAAGTTCTAATTTAGGAACGGTAATTTTCTTAATGGGTGGATGGGACTCGTTAGCCTTGGTCGGCAACTCATCTAGGGGAGACAGCCTTATACAAATCTGGGTGGATGGGACTCGTCAGCCTTTGTTGGCAACCTGTCTAGGGGAGTAAACCTGATACAAATCCGTACTGCTTACCTAAGGGTAAGGCAGGTTAGTGGATGGATTAGCCGAACACCACTGTAGAAAAATAGTGCTAACAAGATACACAGAGGGCCTCGGAGTCGGACGGATCCTAAATTGAGTGGTCAATCCTGTAAGTCCTTCACTAAACTGGCTCGGGTTGTCCCTCTCACAGGGAATAGGTCCGCTTGGGGGCATTCTGTGTATGGCCACCCTCGTAAGGGGAGTAAGGCGTCCGGCAATAGATAGATAGATAGATAGAATTTTCTTAATAGGGGCTACTTTGGCCTTTGCTATAGCCAGTTTAGCCTCACTACCATTGCATAAGTATATGGCAGTACCGTATGCACTATTACTGGCATCAGCAAAGGCATGTAGATCCACTTGTTGACCACTTATAACTTGACGATCAAATTGAACCTTGCAACATGTGGAAAGGTCCAACTGAATTAACCGTCAAGTATCTTGTAGCTCAGTCGGGAGGGGTGTGTCCCAGTCTAGCTTTAGCCGCCACAGCTGCTGTAAAAACATACGAGCACGAATATTGACAGGCAGCAATTAGCCTAGGGGATCAAACAACCTCGCAGACAAGCTTAAGCAGTTTCGTTTGGTCATAATCTCACTGTCGCATGGTGTGTGACAGAAGGATATACAATCTGTGGTAGTGTCCCATTTGTGGCCTAAAAACTTCACCGCACTATTCTCAGTAGCTACACCGTCAGAAGCAAATTGACCTTTCAAAAGATCACTATTAGTGGCCCATTCTCTCAAGTATAAATGAGCCTTGGCAAATATATCGCGGATCTCCCAGCATCTTTTGAGCAATAAAACTTCGTTGTCTCCAGTGCCTTGAAGATTGTCCACATAGATCCCCTGCTTGATCTCATTCTTGAAGTCAGGATCTTCTCCAGCCTCCTCAAGATGTCGCAAGATAGCAGCGTTGAGAAGGAACTGGGAACAGGTCGCTCCGAATAAGACGACTCTGAATCTGTAGACCAAATACTCGGAATCTAGATCCATTGGGTCCCGTGGCCATAAAAATCTTGTTGAGTCCCTGTCTTCACTATGGAGTTGAAGCATCAGGAAGGCCTTCTCAATATCGGCAACCCATGCAAATTTATGACATCTGAAGCGTAACATAATTTACGTGAGATCAGAGACCAGGGATGGACCCGTGTACAGACAATCATTCAGGCTATAAGAGCGATCACTGGATTTAGCTGAGCAGTCATACACAATACGAACAGGAGTGGTGGTACTGTCCTTATTTATCCCATGGTGAGCAAGGTAATGAATGTTATCCCCATACTCACCGGGATCTATTCTTTCAACAAATCCTTTAGTACTGCCTCATAAGTCTTGCAATAATTTGGATCCTTGACAAACTGCTTCTGAAGGCCCCGTAACCTACCAAGTGCTAGATTGAAATTCATAGGTAATTTACTCTTATTGTCATTCCAAGGGAGCTTTACCATATACTGACCCCTGACAGAGTCATACGTTACAGTTTCTTCATACGAGCTCAACGCTAGCTTGACTCCCGATCAAGTTCATGTGGGTCAATTCCAATATTATCTAAGTCCCATAGCTTATCTATATCAGTGCATGGATTATCAGGAACAGTAGACCTAACGTATTTGTCTATGGGGCTTACTGCTACTTTAAGGACCGTAACTACCTCCACCTTTGTGTCTTGAGATGAAGTTGCATAGGATCCGGAAATGGCATACCCTTGTATTGTGGGGAGCAATATCAGCTTATCTATCCGCCGATATCCAGGGTGAACTAGGTCGTAGTAATAATCAGCTCCGACCAGTAGCATAATTCCATTGTTAGCAGAGAGTTGATCATCAACCAGTTTAAAACCCTTGCTTCTGAGATATTTCAATTGTGGTTGAATCTCTGATGCTACATAGAAACTGGGAAGCTTGTCGACCACAACAACCTTGATGGGACATAACTTCCTTCTATATACATAGGAAATCACTATATCATAGTCACTGGAATCTACTTCACCAGTGAAACCACGGAGACGCAAATTCTCTTGACCCTTGCTGGTACACTCGAGATGTGGCAATGATGACCGCAGAACGGATTACCTCTGTGATCACTGGTCGAGTAAGGTTCACGTCATTATATGCTTATTATTACTCCCCACTACTGGCAGCATCATAGTAGGAAGTATTTGAAATTCTCTAGAAGCAATGGACATAGCAGATACCTTATTACCCTCGCTTTTATTTTTATCATGTGACTCTTTGGTGGTTTTCCCCTTTTCTTTGCCGTCGTACCGATCAGACTGGGTACAAAGGGAAAACCAGTGCTTTCCTTTGCAATACTTACAGGGTTTGATGAACGAATTGGTACAAGTACTGTTGAAGTAGTCTCTTGCCAGACAACTGGTGCATAAGTGAAGCGATTTGGCTTTGCCAATTTTCTGTGTAGCCTTAGGATACTTAGAACATTGGTACCATAGATGACCGTGTACACTGCACAACTTACAACCTGATGGTATCGTCCTTTTCTGTTTAAGAGAAGTCTGTACCGGGAAAGCCGCAGTGGATGGCGACATCTCCATGTGTCGGTATTGTCCAGTACTCTCCATGTTGAAGACTTCAGTTTGGAATATCTGCACCAACGCTTCTAAATCCAGTGGAGTGTCGCTTAGTTGCCATCTAACTATTTCCTTAAGGGGTGAGGGTACCTTGTTCAGGATATTTACACTGTAGATTTCCTCCTTCGTGATGGCCATCGTCTCCATTGACCGGAGGAGGCTCTCAAAAGAGGCATAGTACTCCTTTAAATCTGTCACATCATATGATGGAGGATCTAGAGCGAAGAATTTTGTTATTAATGCTGTCTTTATTACTTCCTCTCTCCCATAAGTTCTTTTCAATAACTCCACTGCAGACTCATAGCTTGTAGCTTCTAGCTTGTACCCCTCTATTAGCTTCAATGCCTCCCGTTTCAACTGTCCACGGAGATACGTAAACCTTTGGATGGATGTATGAGTCTTATTCCGATGAAAGAAACACTCAAAAATATCTCAAAATCCAGTCCAGGTAGTTGGATCCCCAGAAAAGGTTGGCAGAGTAAGTTTTGGAAGAATAAAACCAGTTGCCTTTGGAGTACCGGTATCCTTAACAGTGTGCGATTCTTGAGTTGAAGCTAATCTAGCTAAGGCTGTATTAATATCTTCAATATACTCCAGATCTGCTGACATCTCTTCTTCCACATCTTCAGAACTTGACACCAAACCATATACCTGCTGAGCATAACTATCAAAAGTGGCTAGCGATTTAGTTACAGTAGCCTTCTTGCTCTAAATCTGATCAGCAGAGGCACTGTCTATAAATTCGTCAAGATCTCTTAAGCACTTATTCAAGCTTCCCTTCATCCCTCCCTTTAAAATCTTAAGTTTTATCTTATCTGGACTGTGGGGACAAGAGCTATATATAGGAAACAGGAAATAATCACCTTGAAAATGATGATGTAAAACATAAATTTAAGCACTCATAAAATAATGTGGGTCCCAGTGCTTATAGAAAAGGCTTATCTGATTGTAGAGCGAAGTATTGAAGAAGTTGAGTGGAGGATGTAGCAGATTATTGATGATCACTAATATTGGATGTTGGCAGATGTACTTCTATGCAGCAAGTGAGGTCTCCTTCGTTTACATACGGGACCTCGGTTACGAATCTTAAGTCTTAAGTAAGGGGTTACATCTTTCATATCTATCTTATACCCAAGGTACACTCATACATTCGCATATACATTGATCAATACCAGTCAATTAATTTGGATACTATAATGTATGAATGTAATATTTAAACTACGTATTAACGAAAGAACTTATATTATTGTTACCAAAGAAAACGTATTGGAGAATAAATCAAGGTAGACTTAATTAATGTCAAGTTATGACACACTGCCACCACAAAGGTGGAATATTCAAATCTTATCCCGGCCGATGAAGGGCCTAAATACTAAATTTAAAGGTACTGAAATATCAGTCTTAATCCAGGCTACGAGCAATATCAATATTTACAATTACTTAAAATTAATTCTTAATCCAAGCTAGGAGAGATCAATACTTATAATCTCTTAATCTTAATCCAGGCTAGGTTACATATATACTGTATATACAATTAATAGGTTACAGTTGGCCAGAAGCTAGTTTATTCCGCCATAAAGAAGTAGCGCCTAACGCGGCTTGACGGGAGGGATGTAACTTAATATCGCTCACCTCCCGATCAACGCCTAACGTGTTAAGAGGGAGATCTTGAGTCGACGGTTCATCGGAAGGGGCCACGCACTGACTTACTGCCTGTTCTAAGGGGGACAACCTAACAATGGGGCGAGTGATGACACCTTTACTCGTCTTAAGACTTATTCCATCCATGCTCGCCTCTAGGCCAGTGATTTTCCCTAATCTCCACATTAGCCGAGGACCGTCGTCATGTATTAGGACAACATCCCCTAGCTATGGCCATGATTTACCTTCATTCCTCAAGTGACACTGATGCGTCTCTCTCAATGCCATGAGGTAGTCAGACTGCCAATGTTTCCAGATATCTTTTGACAATTTATTCATATAGTGATGTCTGGCAGTCATAACATTATCCCTGCGTAATGACGGATTTGTCAATTCCTCATCGGCTATCGCTTCTTTCGGGAATGATTTTAATCGTCTGCCCCTTAGCATGTGAGATGGTGTAATAGCATTCACATCGTTTAGTTCACCCGAGACATAATCAAAAGGTCGGTCATTTACACAGGCTTCAATTTCACATAGAATAGTTTGCAGCTCTTCTAACGTTACCGATGCTCTACCGAGAACCTTTTTTAATCCGGCTTTCACTATCCCGATTGCCCTTTCCCATATGGCACCGATCCAAGGAGCTCTGGCGGGGATAAAACGCCACTCACAATGTTGTTCTAGCATAAATTTCTGAATTACCGGATCTTTAGATATCTCGGCCATCTGTTTGGCTGCACTAACAAATGTTGTCGCGTTATCGCTTAGAATTATTCGAGGAAAGCCCTGCCTACTAACAAACCGGCGGAACGTGTGCATAAATCTTTCGCAAGACATGTTAGTTACTACTTCTAGGTGAATCGCCCTGGTGATGGCACAGATGAACAATACAATGTAAGCCTTAATAGCGGGATTACCCTTTACTAATAATGCGCCAGAATAATCTATACCGGTCACTGAGAAAGGATCTTGAGGCTGTACTCTAATACTAGGCAAGGGAGGTGAATTCCTTGGTGAGTAGGATTTACCCTGAAGTCTCTTACATACTATACACTTTCGTAGTACCATTTTGACCGTCTGTCTCATGTGTGGGATCCACCATTTTTGGCGCAAATAAGCTACCACTTGACCAACACCATAATGAGAACATACTACTGTATATGACTTTTAACTATAAGCAAATGCGTAATTGTATGGTTAGATGGTAGAAGGATAGGATATTTAGTGTCATCGCTGATAGTGGCCAACTGAATTCTACCCCTACATTTGATCACCCCACTGTCCACGAATAGTCCTAGTTGTCTCATGACATTAGTACCCGGTAAATTATGGTCAATATTGGTCAAGATGCTTCATTCACTCATATAGGACTCCCTTTGCACTGTCATAATCATTATTTTTTTAGCAGCTCGCATTTCACTAAATAGCAAGGAAGGGGTGTCAGTTAAGAGCTCTCCCTTTACCTTTCGCCGCAAATTACATATATAACGGTTAACCCATGCAATGACCCGTACTGCCTTATCATGGCTACTATATCTGTCCCAAGCAATTGTGATGCCATCAATATCCTGAGTGACTACTGCTGCGGCCATTGATTCTACGGGAAAGTCTACCTGAACTGGTACTGCCGTTATTCGATCCTCTGGCCACTCTGTTGTGGACGTTAGCCACGAAGTCCCCTGCCATCACAACGGAGAATCGGACAACTGGTTGGCGGTAATGCCCCTAGTCAACAGGTAGCTCGGGTTATCCTTAGTGCACACATATCTTATAGTAGCATTGGGAAGTAGTCCATGGATCTCGTTCACTCTATTACTGACATACACGGGCAACACTTTCTGACTGCGCAACCATGCAATCGCAACCAGACTATCGGACAACAAATATACATTATTGAATTCATGATGATCCTTGAGTGCCTCTGTAATAAATTGAACAAGACGTGCGGCTAGCAAAACCGGAGTTAACTCTAATTTAGGTACTGTCACAGTCTTGATGGGTGCTACTCGAGCCTTGGCAGCGACTAAAGCACTTTGGTCTCCATCAGACAGGAACACTACAGCACCATACGCGGAGTTACTCGCGTCACTAAACGCGTGTAATTCCACCCGTTTACTCGAGATGATTTGACGTGGGAAACTTATACTCTGACAATTGTCCAAATCTGCCACCAGTGCTTGCCAGGTCGATTGTAAATCAGAAGGGATAGTCTCGTCCCACCCAACCTTGGTACGCCATAGAATTTGGAGGAATAACCGCGATCTGATGCTAACTGGTAATAAGATGCCAAGAGGATCCAACAACTGGGCAGCTAGGCTAAGACATTTTCGCTTGGTAGGTAAAGCCTCACATGCATAATCCCGACGCCCAAAGGAAATTCTATCTGTACCCGGTTGCCACTGCATGCCTAAATACCTATGACACGACTGATCGGCAGCCATCCCATCATACGGTTCCAGAATGGACTTCAACTGCGGACTATTGGTCACCCACTCCCTTAAGTATAAGTGGGCTGATGAGAATGCATGCTGGAATTGCCCATAATCAGAGATAAGACTGTCCTGTCCTGAGAGTCGAAAGATGGAGGGAGTACTTCAGTGAGTTGCTAAATGAAAGGAATGAAGAGCCAGCAAACATAGCTGGATATGGTATGGGAGGGAGAAGAAGAGAAGTAGTGGAGGAGGAGGTGGGGATCAGGAGGTCAGAAGTGTGGGAAGCCATGAAAAGAGTGAAGTTGGGGAAAGCACCAGGAACAGATGGAGTGTGTGGGGAAATGTTGAGGTATGGTGGTGAGATAGTGATAGAATGGGTATGGAAAATGTGCAAACTAGCATGGGAGAAGGGGAGTGCACCCGATGACTGGAAGACTGGCATAATAGTCCCCCTATATAAGGGCAAAGGGGAAAGAGGAGTGTGTGGTAACCACCGAGGAATATGTCTTCTAAGCGTAGTAGGGAAGGTATACAGTAGGGTAGTGATTGAGAGAGTGAGAGTGAGAACGGAGAAATGGATAGGCGACGAGCAGGGAGGTTTTAGGAAGGGAAGAGGATGTGTAGATCAGATTTTTACCCTGAATTGTGTTGTGGAGAAGTATCTGGAGAAGAAACAAAAGGTGTATGTTGCCTTTATGGACTTGGAGAAGGCCTATGACAGAGTGGATAGAGAAGGTTTGTGGAAAGTACTTAGAATATACGGAGTAGAGGGCAAGTTGCTGAAAGCAGTGAAGAGCATGTATGAGGGTGCAAAGGCGGCAGTACATGTGGAGAGTGAGCAGAGCGAGTTCTTTGACCTGAATGTTGGTTTGAAACAGGGGTGTGTGATGTCCCCGTGGTTGTTTACTGTATATATGGATGGAGTTATGAAAGAAATACTATCAAGAGCAGTGGATGTTGGTGTATCGCTGAAAAGGGAAGGAATTGAGTGGAACCTACCTATACTGCTGTTTGCGGATGATACAGTTCTGATGAGTGATAATGAATGGGAGTTGCAGGGTCTGGTAAATGAGTTTGGAACAGTGTGCGAAAAACGGAATTTGAAGGTAAATACGGGGAAGAGCAAGGTTATGGTCTTCGAAAGGGGTGAAGTCACAGAGTGTGAGGTCAAGCTGAACGGTCAGGCTATGGAGATCGTCAACTCTTTTAAGTATCTGGGCAGTGTGTTGAGTAAAGATGGGACTATGGATGAAGAGGTGCAGGAGAGGGTACAACAGGGGAAGAGGGTTGTAGGAACGCTAAAAGCAGTAACAAGAAATAGGGTGGTCAGTATGGAAGTGAAGAAGTCCTTGCATGACAGTGTGGTAATCCCGACACTGACTTACGGAAGCGAAGCATGGACGTTGGTTGAGAGACTCAGACCAAGAGTGAGAGCAGTGGAAATGAATTACTTAAGGAGTGCGTGCGGAGTTACATGGAGGGATAGACAGACTAATGAGGAAGTAAGAAGGAGGTGTGGTGTGGAGGTAGATGTGCTGGAAAGTGTGAAAAGGAACAACTTGAGATGGTTCGGCCATATGGAACGTATGGAAAGCGAGAGAATGACTAAGAGGGTGTACGAGAGCGAGGTGGAGGGACAGAGGGGGAGAGGTAGACCGAATATGAGGTGGAAGGATGGAGTGAGGAACTACATGAACGAAGGCAGTGCTGGTTGGGGGGAGGGGCGTCGACTGACTGGGGACAGAGGTAAATGGGGGCGGTTCGTTCGTGGCCACCCCTTCGGGGATCACGGCGTCAGGCAATAGATAGATAGATAGAAGACTGTCCTCTATGTCCGCGGAACATTGTATGTTATCGATGTACAGGCCATTTTATATTCGGTTGACGAGATTCACATCATTGAATTGTGATAAGTGTTTTAAGATGGTGGCATTCAATAGAAATGGTGAACAGGTAGCACCAAACAATACAACTTTGAAACGAAAAACATCACATGGCGAATCTACGTTAAAGGGATCTCTAGGCCACAGAAAGCGTGTACTGTCTCTATGGCGTTTGTCCAACTGGAGCATGAGGAACGCCTTCTCGATATCGCTTATAAACCCGTACGGCTTGCATCTAAACCTGAACATCACCTTCGCCAAATCTGGAACTAAAGGGAGTCCCGTATACAGGCAATCATTGAGGCTTAAGGCCAAAGGTGATAATTTGGCCGAACAGTCAAACATGACGCGTATGGGAGTAGTTTTGCTGTCACGTTCAACCCCGTGGTGGGCAAGATAATGTGTAGGCGAATTGGTGATAATTTCCTCATCAGTGGACTCTATGAACCCGCGATTTAGCTGATCTTTAACAACATTACAGTACTGCTGACAATACGCCGGATTCGCGATAAATTTCTTCTGTAGGCCCAGTAACCTTCCTATCACCAGACCGTAATTATTGTTCGGCAAGTCGCCTCTGTTTCTGCGCCACAGTAAATGGACACAATACTGGTTTTCCTCGGGTAAATAGCTTACAGCTTCATCATACAATATAAGTGTATCCCTAGCCTCTGCATCTATCTCTCCTGACTTGATACCTAAATTGTCCATATCCCACAATGTATTCAAATCTTGACTACATGGTTCATTGTCTGTCTGTAGATACTCACTAATTGAACTGACTGCCATTTTTAACACTGTTACGACTTCAACATTGGTATTGGCTACATGATCCTTGTATGAACCACTAATCGCATACCCAAACTTGGTGGGCAACAACACTAGATTCCCCTCCCGTTTATATCCTGGTAGCACTAAGTCATATTAATAATCGGCACTGATCAACATGTCTAGCTTAACATTACTGCCAATGAATGAATCGGCTAGCCTATACCCTGAATCCTGCAATTTGCCTACTACACCTTTGATGCCTGTTGATACCTTGTATTCTGGTAAGGAGGCTACTACTACCGCCATTAAGGATGAATTCCTATCCCTATCCTTGTACTGCAGGGTGACTACCTCATACATCTGTTCGCGCTGGGCTCCCGTAAACCCTTGCAGCTTCAATGTCTCTCTTCCCGATGCAACATACTGTACTGACGATAGAGAGGACCGCAGAACAAAAGTGCGCTGGGAACACTGGTCTAGCAAAGCACGATAATGGTAATAACCTGCATTGTTAATAACTGGCATCATAATTGTGGGCAAAACTATTGTCTCTCTCTGACGTTACAGACAACGTCGTGGAGGTTGGAGCAGGATCAGTTGTCGCAACTGTAGTTTGACTTGCTACCTCTCCAGCAGATTGGGGACATAATGCGCGGAAGTGCCTGCCATTGCATACTCGGCAGGGACTTAATTTAGCATTTGTGCAACCGCGCCCCCCATGCTCCTTGGGGAGGCATCCCTGACACAACTTCAGATTTTTAGCTCTATTTATCCTAGCCTCACTACTTTGATATATTGGGCACTTGTACCACGCATGTTTCGGACTACTACACAAATAGCAAGCGAATTTCCTGGGCTCGGCTTGCATTTTTACTTTACCGGTACTTTTATTAATGGTGGAAAATGTAGAAGCTGTGGCATTATACTGTACTGGTTCACTGGTGACTCCCTCCATATTGAACACCTCTGCCTGGTAATTTTCTATAAAAGACTTTAATTCCAGTGGAGTAGATTTCATCGCTCTTTTTACGTTTTCACGAAGTGTTGTTGGTAACTTATTCATTAGGATGATGGTACATATCTCATCGACGCTGACATCCAATGTATTGAGGGATCGAATGGTACTCTCGAAAGCGGCATAGAACTTCTTGAGCACGCCTACCTCATAAACTGGAGCAGACAACTCACACAAGTTTGTAATGTGTGCAGATTTTATTCGGTCTTTTTGTCCGTATGTCTTCTCAAGTAGGGCTATTGCGGTGGCGTAGCTACTGTTGATTAGGCTAAATCCCCCCAACAAATGTTGTGCTTCCCCCTCCAGCTGCCCACGCAAATATATGAAACGCTGAACATCTGATAACTCTTTGTGGTCATGCACAGTACAGCGGAAGAGGTCCCAGAATTCTGTCCACGTTGCCGGGTCGCCACAAAGTTTGGGAAGATGAAGTGTAGGTAGCTTATCACCTGCTACCTTTGCCGTGGCAATACTGTTTGTCAGAGTAGGGTATTTTTTGTAGATTGCCTCGAGTTTAGCCACAATCACTTCCATGGTCTCAGAGTATTCGTCATCGTCACCAACTATAGTCACAATGTCAACGATCTCGTCATATAGTTCATAAAGATGGTCATTGACGGACTCCAGTTCATTGAGGCGCTTGCAAATCAGGGTAAATTTGCCTTTCACCTCGGACGCATTTGCCCGATCAATGAAGGCGTCTAAATCCCTAGTTAGCCTAGTCAAACAGCCCCTAGCTATCGCTCTCTTTTTTTTTTTAAGTTCTGAAAGGGTGGCAGGCATGTTGAAATAATTCTAAGCTAGGCTAGGCCAAGCGCACAGAAAGTCAAGTCAAGCTATCACCAACAACCCCATTACAATGAAAAGCTACCACCCAGTACAAGTAGTGTTACCTCCGGCTGTCTCCTCAATAAATCCCTCCATACTTGTGTATTTTTTTATAGTAGAAACCGTAGCTCCTGGCACTGCAAATTTACGCACAACAAATGAATCTTCATAAATGGGTTGATCAATGTAAATGCGATCTACGAAACTGTGTCCCAAGAGCGCTAAGGTCTTAACCCGGGAACTGCGGGGAGACTCTTAAGAGTTCCCCCGGCGGACTGCGGGAAGACTCTTAAGAGTAAGGGGGGAAAAAAATCCATTTAAAACACAAAAAAAAAAAAAAATGTATGCCCCTGGGCCATGCCAAATATCACTCGTCCACCTACCCTCCTTCCCCACTTTCCTCCCCTCCTTCAGTTATCACCTATTTTCCCTGTTTTTCCCTTATTCTGTGGTTTATTTTTGTGCTAACATTAGCGAGTTGGTAGCAGGGCGTTGTCATCACTGTTCCCAAGCGTGGGAAAGAGCGAGAGAGAGACTATTGCGGAACAGTGTCTCTCCAGACAAGGGGAGGGGTGGAGGGCAGGGAGGTTGCCTCAGCCATACATTATGTAACTCCCGGCCTGTATCGCCGATTTTGACCATCCAAACACTGTTTCCACTTGTTTTATTGTTGTAACAGGTTAATACCTTTATAATCAACCTATAATAGGCGCATATGGATAGTATTAATGCTATTTATGGTAAAATAACGATGTTAGTGATGGGAACAGCTCAAATACGTCAGCACAGGAGTATGGTGTCTCATACCCCCCATGCGCACTTCTTAGGTTAAGAGAAGGGGGTATGCTGCTGGATCGGGCTGGAATCCACTACTTATACCGCCTGCAGCCACCGAACATTTGCTATCACCCCGCTACATAAGCAAGAATAGGCAAAAAAGTGCCAAAAAAATAAGGCATGAGAACATGATGACTCCCTGCGCAAATATGGCCTAGTTCGGTAACACTCCCGGCCACGAGAAAGAAAGCCAGGCTAAAGACCGGCTCTAGGGAAAAGCACTGCAGGGGTAGCCTAGGCCTCGCCGAAAATATAGGCCTATGTGGGGGAAAAGTTAAACAAATTAATGAGACAGGCAGAAAGGCAAGAAGGAGGAAGTAAGCAAAGTTCGAAGGACCATATCTTGTCTGGACTGTGGGGACAAGAGCTATATATAGGAAACAGGAAATAATCACCTTGAAAATGATTATGTAATACATAAATTTAAGCACTCATAAAATAATGTGGGTCCCAGTGATTATAGAAAAGGCTTATCTAAATGTAGAGTGAAGTATTGAAGAAGTTGAGTGGGGGATGTAGCCGATAATTGATGATCACTAATATTGGATGTTGGCAGATGGACTTCTATACAGCAAGTGAGGTCTCCTTTGTTTACATACGGGACCTCGGTTACGAATCTTAACCCGTACAGCCCCAGCGACGCGTCTGACGCATCGGCGATGTATGTAACGCACAGCCCCAGAGACGCGCCTGGCGCATCACCCTAATTGCGCCGACCGTAACCTCAGGTGTAACCACTCAAGAGGGCTCAGATTTGTATGGGAACTGTGTACGTATCCCACGCAACCGTGCCGATGATTGAAAACTCTCAAAGTCCACGTGCGTGCGCGTGAGCGCGCAATAACCTGTTTTTTTGAGGTAATTGCCTTCAAGTTTTTACTCTTGTAAAATACGTTTTCGGGGGCTCTGTAGGACCATTCTTTAAGCTTTTTGAGCGTTTTTTCGTGGTTTTTCCTTCATTCCTAACCATTCGCTATTGTTTCTGGAATAAAACCATTTTTTGAAAACCGGCCGGGTTCTGGTGAACAAACATTACAAAACTAGCTGGGGCTCCACGGGTTAACTAAGGGGTTACACCTTTCATATCTATCTTATACCCAAGGTACACTCATACATTCGCATATACATTGATCAATACCAGTCAATAAATTTGGATACTATAATGTATGAATGTAATATTTAAACTACATATTAATGAAAGAACTTATATTATTGTTACCAAAGAAAACGTATTGGAGAATAAATCAAGGTAGACTTAACCCTCTCACGTTCTTGACGCAATTTTGAGCCTATTTAGGGATACTTTAAAGCCTTTGTTACCATCAGGGGTATTTAGAAACCTTTAGTTTAGTTACTTCAACCTCTGCAGTTGTCTTTGAGTTAGCTGTGGGCAGAAAACTAATTTTGGAGAGGTAATTATAAGAGTGAGAGAACTCTATTTAGTATTGCTAATCTGGCAACCTCTGCATCATATGGTCGTGAGAGGGTTAATCAATGTCAAGTTATGACAAGTTTCTTTAAATCTGTCATCGTTAAATTCTTATTCTATTGACTCGATAAACTACTATGAGGTCCGACTACTGACTGTCAATCGCTTAGGAATCAACAGCGGCAAACTCTCATAATGCAAAGTTATAACACAAGAAAATTTCATAATAGTTTCATCCCCTTAATCTAAATTACTTGGCAAAGGAAATTATTTAACCTGAAAACAACATAATGACATTTGGGTTTTCAGTGTGGAGACTGGCTACTGCAACGCAAGATGGTCCCTTACCATTTTGACGATTTGGGCCAACAAACGCTGCCTTCATAGGTGAGGTGGATGCCATCCTCGGACAGATACTGGCTCCCGAAACTGTACGGCGAAAATCGACCACCAAGGTGTTTGTGTTTTCTAAATTCGAGCCTCACAAAGACAAAACATACAGAACACCAAAACTACAAGAGCGATATGAAAAACAACCAAAGACACTTGTAGGCCTAGCCTAGCCTAACCGCGCGAAATGGAACCGAACGAAATTACCCTCGCACCCAATACCAGCCCAGCAAACCTGCCAAAAAAGCTAAGGAGCACACCGTCCAAAAAACCGGGAAACTAGACCCCCAAAAACTATTGAGACGGTGCCCCCTTGTAAAATAACACGAGGGAATAAGCTGGCTACTACACTATCGAAAGGGCGGTCGGCCCAACACCGTACGCAGCGGCAACCATTTGTAATACCACAAGCGAAAAACGGAAGTAAACAAACGCTATTACGGCAATATATTAATTATCAGAGTTCGAAGGACCAATTATTGTGGGGAATATATATAGATAGTTTAAATTGTTAAATCACTGGTACATGAACTAATCCCGACAATAAGTTAAATATTAATTACCAATATGAATAATTCAATGGATGGTTTTGTGTCCTCTTACACACGGCTAATTCATATGAATGACATGTAGGAATGTAAATACAATATCAATACATTATGAACTTAGCGTAGAGGACCGGTGGTGTAGGACTGAAGATATATATTAACCCGTACAGCCCCAGCGACGCGCCTGGCGCGTCGGCGATGTATGTAACGCACAGCCCCAGAGACGCGCCTGGCGAGTCACCCTAATTTCCCCTAATTGCGCCGACCGTAACCTCAGGTGTAGCCACGCAAGAGGGCTCAGATTTGTATGGGAACTGTGTACGTATCCCACGCAACCGTGCCGATGGTTGAAAACTCTCAAAGTCCACGTGCGTGCGCGCGAGCGCGCAATAACCTGGTTTTTTGGGATAATTGCCTTCAATTTTTTACTCTTATAAAATCCGTTTTCGGGGGCTCTGTAGGACCATTTTTTAAGCTTTTTGAGCGGTTTTTCGTGGTTTTTCCTTCATTCCTAACCCATTCGCTATTGTTTCTGGAATAAAACCATTTTTTGAAAACCGGCCGGGTTCTGGTGCGCAAACATTACAAAACTAGCCGGGGCTCCACGGGTTAATAGCGGTAGCACATGGTAAATTCTATGTTGAGTTAGAGCCGGAGGGAGGAGTGATTGTTACGGCTGGTTTGTGAAGACTGTCGGCCGGCGCTATAATGCTTCGCGATATTACATATGACTGCCGGCTCATACTATTTCTAACCTATGATTTGGTTTCATGATACATCTAGCACATTACGAGCGGGCCTGTCAGTTTTTTACCCTACGCGCCCAGCGTGGGTTTTTTACCCTAAATGGCCTTGCTTCCGTGCTCTTTTTCATGCATAAACAAGAGCCAGAGCGTAATACAATTATGTATCCCTGAAAGGGCGTAAATTGAGCTTTCCAATGACACCAGAACCATCCTTCTACGACCACGCGTTCTCTTGCAACGATCGTGCAACACGAGTGCAAAAACCCTAAAATACGGTAATTTCCTTATATAATTCCCTGTGTGGTGAGGTAGGGAGGGTGGATGTGTGTGGAGTAGATGTCAGTAGGCGCGCGTGGTCCGTGCCGAGCGGTCATGAGGCAACCTACGCTCCTCCCGTCGCTCGTCTCTCTCTCAGAGCCATTCTTGCTCAAAAATTGCGCACAGACTAAAGTCGGGCCCCGCCACATAGTCCAGGTTTTTAGATACGGACTTAAGTCAGGCCCCGATAGACATAGGCTAGAGCGTAAGTATATTGTTATGTAATGTGAACTGAGATAATATATATATATAATTAATAAGTGCAATTATGATAGGGTTAATGTGCGCATTTTGGAGAGTGTCCTATGATATGTAGTGTGAGTAGAGATTGCGTCATTCAATCACATGTTCATGTCTCGTGCCGAGCTTCTAGACGCGTGGCGGCAGTAGGCCTAGTGTGGTCGCCAGACTATGAGAACCTTCTCGGTCAGTGTTGCAGCAGTTGTTGCCTATATAAGCGCGCCCCTCCTTGTCTCGGGGCCCAGACTTGACTTGACCAGCTTCACGCATCATACCTCTCTCCCTTGCTCTGTACATAATATAGTAACCATTATATTTTGTGAAGTGCTACAATTATCTCTCCTTGCTACCTTCATAGATAAAGCAGTCTGCATACCTGTGTTCCCGAGTGTTGAGTACAGCCTATACGAGTGTCACCTATTTATATACATGTTATAGCCTATTAGTGATATTGTGTATTATCTTGTGATCAGTAAATAATTAATTATCATGGAGTTCCCTGTAAATTCATATTATTCTATTATTTCCTTTTGATTGCATTTATTAATGTTATAAGTATAAAGCATTAATTAATTTTGATTAGTTTCAAAGTTTGTGAATTTTGATCAGATTAATTTAGTTACCTCCTTATTGTATTGCTTGTATTATTATTGTATTTTTAGAAGAAATATTTTCTCAAGTGTTACTATAGTTGTATTAATTACTTGTATTGTTTTTAGTAATATTGTGTGCATTTCCTTAAGTTATTAAACAGATATTAACCACTTCCAGTGATCTTGAGAAAATATTAATTCTTATGCGATATAATTATTTTTACATTGCATTGCTTCAGTAAAGGTCTATAGTTATTTGCTTTGTCCTTGCATAATTATTTTCTGATAATATTATTGCATTATATATTCTTATTTTCTCGTCCTGAAGAGATTTGTATTTCTTTGTTACATTATAATACTTAATTTTATTAAACTAAGAATTTTTATTCTAGTATTTTCCTTGAACCTGGATATTTGGGAGAGGGTTTTGTCATAAGTCCTTAATCTTATATTTAGCCTATTGTTTGTGTCATTTCTCCTCGCCCATAATCGTAACATTGGCGACCTTGGCTCAGGATCTTCAGGACTTGTTTAAGAATATATACATTATTTGCTTGTTATTGTAGGCTACTATTAAATTTGTCATGATGTCTTCTTCAACTATTTCTACCTTAGATGAAGCTAAAGATTTTGTAGAGAGTGTAAGACAGTTGTTGAGGTAGAAAGTAGGAATAGAAATGAACTGAAAATTGTTGCTCAGCACCTGAAGCTTGCTCCTCCTTCAAGTGCTCATAAAGATCAAATTGTTGACATGATTAATCAAAAACTATTTAATCTAATTTACATGGATAAACAAATTGAACTTGCAAAGATTCAAGCTGAAGCTCAGGTTCGTATTCAGAAAGCACAGGCCCGACAAGCACAGGCACAAATTGTAATTGATAAGTACCGTATGCAACAGACTGGAATTAGGTCACCTGATGCTGTAATCTTAGCTGATGAGTATGTTCTCACTCACAAACTTTGTACAAGTAACACAATAAGAAGGGAGAGTAAAGATAATGTTTCCCAGGAAGAAAATACTAGTTCTGCTTCTAAATTCTTTAAGAAGTGTAATTACTGTGGTAGACTAGCTCATATTGCCGAGAAATGTTTTTGGCGACAGCGTGATGCTAATAATAAACCTGCAAATGTTCAGTCAGTTGGTCTGGTTTCCACTCTTGAGAGTTTCCAATGTCTTCTAAATGACTTTGAGTGCTTTGGAGAGTAACGTAAGCTCTATTGATAAAGCTCCTCTTTTGAGCAGTAATTCTGTCGTACCTGCTTTGAAGGGTAATGTAAGCTCTACTGATAAAGCTCCTCTTTTGAGCAGTGATGTGGGTGACACTCTCAAGAGTTCCTATACAAATTTCCTGTCTGATGGTTTTGTCAGTTCAATTAATGGCAGTGACAGGAAATCTGTTAAAATTTTACAAGAAACAGGTGCTTGCCAATCCCTACTAATGACTATTGTTATAGGCTCTAATAATTCCTCTGGTGAAACTGTAATGTTGCAGGGTTTAGGAAGTAATTATTTGTCTGTCCCTTTGTGCAGAGTGAATCTTGAGTCTGGTTTTGTTCAAGGTCCAGTTATGGTAGGCTTGGTTGAAAGCTTCCTATGTCTGGTGTGACTTTTCTCCTTGGCAACGACATTGCTGGAGGTCGGGTTTGTCCAGCTCCTCGGTTGTCTAGTGAGCCGGTGGCTGGAGTTGAGGACGGCTCCTCTGATGTGTTTCCTGCATGTGCTGTCACTAGGGCAAAAGCTAAAGTTACTAGTGATTTAGAAGGTGATGATGAGGATGATGTTCTCTTGGCTGATACTTTCTTTGCTAATTTAAACCATTCAGAGGATGAAGCAGTTCCCCGCAGTGTGGATAATTTGTCACCTCGTGAGTTGGTAGAGTTGCAGCAGGCTGACCCAGAGTTGGAAGGATTAGCTAGTTCTGCTTGTAGTGAGGAAGAGTCAGTCAGTGCTTCTAGTTGTTACTATTTTAAGTCAGGAGTATTAATGAGAAAGTGGAGACCCCCAACGTCATCAGCAGACTGTGAATGGGAGGTTATGCATCAAATTGTCATCCCTCGAGTTTGTAGGTAGGATATCATTAGGGTGGCTAATGACTCCAGTTTGGCAGGACACATGGGAGTGAGGGAGACTGCAGCCCGTATTCTGAAGCATTTTTACTGGCCAGGTATTTTCAAGGATGTTTCCTGGTATTGCAAATCTTGTCACACATGTCAAGTAGTGGGAAAGTGTAATCAAAAAGAGAAAGTTGCACCACTTATTCCCATTCCTCCCTTTGAGACGCCATTCACTCGGGTGTTGGTTGACATTGTAGGACCTCTTCCCAAGACATCTTCAGGGTTTTCCTATTTGCTGACACTCATTGACATGGCTACTCGTTATCCTGAAGCAATTCCTCTCAGAAATATTTCGGCGAAGAATGTAATGAAAGAAATGCTTGGGTTCTTCACCAGATTTGGATTGCCTAAGGAAGTACAGTCTGATCAAGGGAGCAACTTTATGTCCAATGTTTTTAAGCAGTCTTTGAAAGAGTTGGGCATCACACAGATCACGTCGTCTGCATATCATCCTCAAACGCAGGGAGCTCTGGAGAGATATCATCAGACACTCAAATCTATGCTGAGGAAGTACTGCTTGGAACACCAGAAAGATTGGGACAAAGGTCTTCTGTTTGTGCTGTTTGCTTCAAGAGAGTCTACAAATGAATCACTAGGCTTCTCACCTTTTGAACTACTCTTCGGGCATGAAGTTAGAGGTCCTATGAAGTTGTTGAAGGAGTTTTGGCTGTCGGAATCGGATGACGTCAACCTGTTGGAATATGTGGCGAACTTTAAGGAGCGGTTATCAACAGCGTTCCAGCTAGCTCGTGAGAATTTGGGAACTGCTCAGGAGAAGATGAAAACGTGGTATGACAAGAACTCAAGAGTACACCAGTTTCAGCCAGGTGATCAGGTCCTCGTTCTGCTGCCAATACACGGACAACCTCTTCAAGCCATGTTTAGTGGACCGTACACAGTGGAGAAGATAGCCAGTGATGTGAACTATGTTATTGCCACGCCAAATCGTAGGAAGAGCAAACAACTTTGTCACGTCAACACGCTAAAACTGTACCACAGGAGAGACCCTGATAAACCCGTCTGCACTGTAGCTGTTCCTCAAGACACCGAAAGTGAGGCACTCCCATGCAGTATGAACTTGAGCGATAGCCTAGGGCAGAATGTAGCTATCATGAGTGATCTGGAGACTAAGTTATCTCATCTAACCCTTGAGGAGAGGCAGGAATTCACGGCTCTACTCCAGAAATACCATCAAGTGTTCCGAGATACTCCAGGAAGGACAACCATTTTGATGCACAATGTTGATGTTGGAGATGCGAAGCCAATTAAGCTGCCAGCCTACCGTGTGAAACCCTTGAAGGTTCCCCTGATCCAGAAGGAGATTGACTACCTACTCACCCACAAGATGATTGAGCCCTGCCAAAGTGAGTGGAGTTCTCCTGTCACCTTAGTTCTTAAACCAGATGGATCACAACGGCTCTGTATTGACTATAGACGTGTTACCCAAATCACCAAAACAGACACCTACCCAATACCTCGCATGGAAGATTGTATAGATAGGATTGGAAAGGCACAGTACATCAGTAAGTTTGACTTGTTAAAAGGATATTGGCAAGTACCTATGACTCAGCGTGCTAGGGATGTCTCATGTTTTGTAACTCTTGGTAAGACTTTTGCATGTTCTGTGATGCCATATGGTATGAAAAATGCACCTGCGACATTTCAAAAACTCATGAACATTTGTAACCGAGGGTTTGGAAGGATGTGTTGTGTATATTGATGATGTATTGATCTTTAGTGACACCTGGAAAGATCACCTATGCCATGTCAGTAACTTTCTTGATCGTTTGGTTCAGGCTAATCTGGTTGCAAATCTATCAAAGGGTGAATTTGGTCAAGCTAAAGTAGCCTACAGTACCTTGGTTATGTGATTGGTAATGGACAAGTTGTGCCACCAGGGGCTAAAGTACAGGTGATAAGTGATCTTCCCAGACCTAAGAATAGGAAAGAATTGCAAAGATTTCTTGGTATGGTAGGATACTACCGCAGGTTTGTTCTAAATATCTCAATCCTTGTGTCCCACTCACAGATCTTCTGAAAAAGGGTGTTAAATTTGAGTGGAACGAAGCATGTGAATCCTCTTTCAACAAACTCAAAGCTATCCTGTTGAGTCAGCCAGTGCTTTCCACCCCTAACTTTGCTAAAGCCTTTACAATGGCTGTGGATGCTAGTGATACAGGAGCTGGGGCAGTTTTGTTGCAGGAGGATGACCAAGGTATTGAGCATCCTGTATCTTACTACAGCAAGAAGTTCACTCCACCCCAAAGGAATTATTCAACTATTGAAAAGGAACTTTTGGCTCTGATTTTGGGATTACAAAATTTGTCTTTATATTTGTGTTCAGGCCCAGATCCTATTGCTATTTATACTGATCACAACCCACTGAAGTTTCTTAGTAAATTTAAAGATAAGAATCAGAGATTGACAAGGTGGAGTCTGCTTCTTCAAGAATACCTTTAGATATAAGGTATATTAAAGGGAAGGAAAATGTGATTGCAGATTGCTTGTCTAGATTGTAGCCTAGTTGTTTTAAAGTAGTAGAAATTTCCCCTGTAAATTTCTTTCTTTAGGGGGGAGGTGTTATGTAATGTGAACCGAGATAATATATATATATATAATTAATAAGTGCAATTATGATAGGGTTAATGTGCGCATTTTGAGAGTGTCATTTGATATGTAGTGTGAGTAGAGATTGCGTCATTCAATCACATGTTCATGTCTCGTGCCGAGCTTCTAGACGAGTGGCGGCAGTAGGCCTAGTGTGGTCGCGAGACTATGAGAACCTTCTCGGTCAGTGTTGCCTATAATTATAAGCGCGCCCCTCCTTGTCTCGGGGCCCAGACTTGACTTGACCAGCTTCACGCATCATACCTCTCTCCCTTGCTCTGTACATATAGTAACCATTATATTTTGTGAAGTGCTACAATTATCTCTCCTTGCTACCTTCATAGATAAAGCCGTCTGCATACCTGTGTTCCCGAGTGTTGAGTACAGCCTATACGAGTGTCACCTATTTATATACATGTTATAGCCTATTAGTGATATTGTGTATTATCTTGTGATCAGTTAATAATTAATTATCATGGAGTTTCCTGTAAATTCATATTATTCTATTATTTCCTTTTGATTGCATTTATTAATGTTATAAGTATAAAGCATTAATTAATTTTGATTAGTTTCAAAGTTTGTGAATTTTGATCAGATTAATTTAGTTACCTCCTTATTGTATTGCTTGTATTATTGTTGTATTTTTAGAAGAAATATTTTCTCAAGTGTTACTATAGTTGTATTAATTACTTGTATTGTTTTTAGTAATATTGTGTGCATTTCCTTAAGTTATTAAACAGATATTAGCCACTTCCAGTGATCTTGAGAAAATATTAATTCTTATGCGATATAATATGTTTACATTGCATTGCTTCAGTAAAGGTCTATAGTTATTTGCTTTGTCCTTGCATGTTTTCTGATAATATTATTGCATTATATATTCTTATTTTCTCGTCCTGAAGAGATTTTGTTTTTCTTTGTTACATTATAATACTTAATTTTATTAAACTAAGAATTTTTATTCTAGTATTTTCCTTGAACCTGGATAATTGGGAGAGGGTTTTGCCATAAGTCCTTAATCTTATATTTAGCCTATTGTTTGTGTCATTTCTCCTCACCCATAATCATAACAATATATTTATGCATTACAGTTAATATTTAACCTTTAATTGATAATAAACTACAGTACATAAGGTACTACCTGAAATCGTACTTACTATACAATACCGCCAAATTCAAATACCCAATTGGACTCAAAACTGTCGGGATCATCACACACTATTCCCGACAGTCAGTGTTGGTCACTATATAAGAAGTTATATACTCAGGTAGCACATGGTAGGCTACTAACTACTCATTTACATTTCTGGGAATGTATTTAACGTAAGGGAAACTAAGATTGTCTAGTTTTATTCAATTTTTTTTTTTTTTTTTTTTCTCTTTATTGTTGGAGATATTTTAATATTAGCTTTTCCAGCCTAGCGTGTCCTTATGAGCAATGATTCTTGGAATTTTCTCACCCTCAGGTTCGCAGTTGGGACACCTAGAAGGATCTGCATCTCCCTGGTGGGAGGGAGTCCTGGATAAGAGTGCGTTTGCATTTTGCTCGGCTTTGGGTTGCAAAAATTTAGCAGACATTGGGCACCTCCTCTGTGTTAAATGTGTACCTTGTTTGGATCGATCCCATGGTCGTTGGCTTTCCAAATCATGCCCCAAGTGTTCAACCTTCCGTAATGCATGCTTAACCCACTCAGATGGACAGTGTATGACAATTTTGCTCCACATTCAGTCAGTTTATGTAACGTACTGTAAGACAGTGGCCCACAAATCTTTACAGTTGGATGACCAGTTATTAGAGGATTTTCTTAAAGTGCTGTCAGTTACTTCGCCCTCGGTGGCTGATACTCGTGACACTCCCTCCCGCCACACCAAGCAACCTAGGACCAAGAATCTGCCGGACATACCTTCCTCGTCTTCCCGGCGTGAACGGTTCCGCTCTCCCAGACATGCTTCTAGGCCCAAGTCGCCCGCTGTGCAACAAGCGTCTAAAAGGCCACGTACTGATTTTTCCGCCGCACTCTCCTCTGGCGATGACAAAGACAGGAAGAAGCAGTCCAAAATATCCTCCTCGTCGAAGACGGAAGCTCAGCCTCCACCTCAACCGGAACCCAAGTCTTCGTCGCACCAGGAGGCACCCAGAGACACATCCAGCAATGTCTCAGGCCACTCTCACCGGTTTACCATCCCACACCGTACTCAGCCAGAACCTAAGGTCTTACCGGTATTGGGATCGGAGAGGGGCAGAAGTGTGTTCTCTCGCCGGCAGGAGGATGAGTGCTCCTCTGACCAGCCCGCCTCTGTTCAAGAACCTATGGAGTATGAGATACCGGATCTGAATCTGCGGGACCTCTCCGAGTTCAACGTTCTCAACGACTCACAAACAGAAACACACGATTCCGCTGCCCGGGTTGGCGAGTCTCGGTTGGAGGCTTTCCCGGCCCCCCTGACCCGGCCACCGGAATCTATTTTACACCACCAAGGAGTAAACGACGAGGAGGAGACGCCTGGCCAGCGACCTTCTTCTCGGCACTCGGGAACGCAGGAGTCAGAGATGTCACAGTCCGCGTCCCAATCAGACCAAGGAAGTGGGGTTTATATTTCGAGTGAACAATTACAGGAGTGGCTGGATTTTATGAAACAGGTGAAGGGTGAGCGACAGGTAAAGGTTTCAGTACCTGTATCCCCGGCAGTGCGACCTCTAGGGCAAGTACTAGTTCAACCTCAGGTTAACATAAACATACCTCCCCCCACTGTCACTCCGGCGGCTACCACTTCAGGAGCCGCGGCTCTTTTGCCATCTAATCTGAAATTGTTCTCAGATTTGCTTCCTCCCTTACTTGATAATTCAATTCCTAGTAAGAAGGGCCCTATGCCCCTGCTATATGGACCTGATACATCTTGGTCTGTCATTAAGCCTAACCGCCCTGAGGTCGCACAGCCCACAGTTACAGGCGAGTCTCCTGTTCTGGATCATTGGGTAATAGAGGCGAGTGAGGCTAAGAAACTAAGGGCCAAGAACCAGCCTGGGGAGGTACTCGATGTTGTTGTAAAAGCCATTCCCACCATTTACAATCCTGACTATTTTGTTTACATGCCATCCCCTGCCTTGCCTCCTGCTGCCTCAAGAAACTTTTTTCTGATTGGACGAAGTCAGATGAGTTCAATGATTTAAAACTTTTACAGGGGATGACCCCAGAGTTAAATTCACCACCCTTCAGGGACTATGCTGGTACATCAGTCGTGCACATTCAAGGTGGGGAGTCAGGCGTGGGTGGCATGGGGACAAGAGGCCCAGCTGTTTGCCAGCACTATAACTAATAAGAGCAGTCATCAGCTCCCGCAAGAGGACAATCATTGGTTCTCTATGCCGGTAGGCAAGGCGAAAGGGATCCCACAGCACATTTTTTACTTTTTGGGGGCCCCTAAATTATCTTTATGTCAATTGCCTGAACCCTTTTGTTCTCCCACACAGCTCCAGATAGACAAAGATTTCAAGATGAGGCAGAAAGCCTGGAGACTAGCGTCCCAATACCTGCTCAGCCGCCAGCTTGCGGCCTCTCTGGCCAGGACGACTGAGTCAGTAACGGACGCTGGCACCCAGAAGGCTTTTTCTCTTACTAGGGGCCTCCTTCTCCAGAACTCCATTCAGTCCCTTGGGGATATCCGGACTGCTCTCTTTGAGGCGGTGCGGGTTCGTCAAGATCTGAGGGTGTACCTGGTACGGAGACTCCCTGTAGAGATCGGTAGGAGACTATTTTATCAAATGTTTTCACCAAAACCCTAGCCTCTGAAGATGCCTGGCGCACTGTTAATTTTCTATTAGACTCTCAACCTGCCACTACTTTTAAGCCAAAGGGTGAGCCATCATTTAATACTAAATTTAATGCTAAGAGTTCATTTCGTGGTCAGTCCCAGTCCTTTCAGTCATCGAAGACTCACACAACCCCTCTAAGTAGCGGGATGTCTCGAGGACGAGGTCAGTCCAGGGGTAGAGGGCGTTGGTTTAGGGGGCAGCCTAGGGGTAAGCCCGGTAGTGATGGTAGCAAGGCCTCTCATCCCCCCAATCCAAAATCAGAGTCACAACCTTCCAATCCAAAAAAACTGAGATACCACAAGGCTCTCTCACTCCCAGTGCCAAGGCAAGGCGAGCCAGATCCGAGAGTAGTACTGCCGGACAACACCAGTCATGCGACTGGCAACTTCCGGGATTGTCATCGGGCATGGCCCCGGCGTACATGGGCAAGGACAGTGGTCCGAAAGGGCCTCTTATGGTGGTGGTCCCGGCGACCCCGTTTACGTATCCCCACAGAATTCAATCGTGTTTCATTAGAGGTGGGATCTGTCGTCAACGAGATGGCCCAAAAACAGATCATTATCCCCAGTCCTTTGTCACAACCCGTGTTCACATCCCGGTTGTTCCTGGTGCCAAAAAGGGACAGTGTTCAGATGAGGCCGGTGATCGACCTCTCTTATCTCAACACCCATATTCACAATCAGTCGTTCAGGATGCTGACTGTGAATCAGATCAGATTGACACTCCCGCCGCAGGGTTGGATGTGTTCCATCGATCTAACAGAAGCCTATTGGCATGTCCCCATCAACAAATGTTTTCAGAAATATCTAGCTTTGCGCAACGGGGATCAAACGTTTGTCTTTCAAAGAATGCCCTTTGGTCTAAATCTGGCACCCCGAGTTTTCACAAAATTAGTCTGACAGGCTTTGCTACCATTGCTAAATCAGGGAATCATGGTGTTATGGTATCTGAACGACTGGTTGTTTGTAACACAATCCAAAATAATATGCCTCCAACATGTACAACAGGTGTTAACTCATGTAGCTGCCTTGGGGTTCAAGGTGAACTTATCAAAGTCTTCCTTGATCCCCACCAGGAAAATCCAGTGGGTGGGCCTTATCTGGGATACCGAGTTACTCACTCTGAGTCAGAGCGAAAACAACCGTCAGAGATTTCGGAGGTAACTCTTTCGGTTACTTCATTCTCTGGCAACAACGAGGAGGATCTGGGAATATCTGGTAGGCTCACTCAATTGGATACAGCTGTCGGTCCCATTAGGTCGTCTGAAGGTCAAACAAATTATTTTGGAAGGAAACAGGTGCTTTCCGCTGTTGCCAGCGGAAACACTACGGAAAATTCCAAATTTAATCCACAACCTCCTGGCGGCTTGGGCGAAGCCAGAAGTAATTCACTCCTCCTTGACATGGACAGCTCCTCCTCCGACAGTCTGGATAGATACGGACGCGTCAGGTACCCTGGGGTGGGGTTACCAGTCAAACCTAGGACATCGGGGTCCGGGTCTATGGTCCAGGTCAAATCACCTTCATATCAATGCCAAGGAGTTGTTAGTCCCCCTATTCTTTTTACAGGAGCACGGCATGAGCCAGGCGGGAAAGTCCCTAGCCTTCAGAATGGACAATCTGACTGCAGTGACATGCATTCAGAAGCAAGGGTCAGCGAGATCTCGAGTGTTACAAGGGTTGTCGGAAAAGATCTTTCGACTAGCTGCAAGGCTACACATTTATCTTCATGCAACATATCTGCCCGGCGTGGCGAATGTGTGGGCAGACGCTCTGCCTCGGAGACAGAGCACTCAAGTAGAATGGGCTCTCAAGCAAAACAGCTTTCAATAGATGATTGCAGAACCTTACCATCCACAAGTGGACTTGTTCGCATCAGAGGCAAAACCACAGGCTGCCTTAGTACCTCACACATCGGAGTCAGACTCCGGCGGGGGATCCAGACGCATTTCTGGTAGACTGGAACAAATGGATCTCCATTTATCTATTTCCGCCTCCAGACGCATCCTTAACCTCTGAACTGCGCATGTGGGTAATTAGAAACGTCTGCCTGTGCTGACGTATTTGAGCTGTTTCCATCACTAAAATATTCATTTTACCATAAATAGCATTAATACTTATCCATATGCGCCTATTATAGGTTGATTATAAAGGTATTAACCTGTTACAACAATAAAACGAGTGAAAACAGCGTTTCGATGGTCAAAATCGGAGATACAGGCCGCGAGTTACATAATGTATGGGTGAGGCAACCTCCTTTCCAGCCAATTTCCCCCAAGGCCACTGAGACACTGTCGATCGATACTCTCTTTCTCTCTCTTGCACTCACTTGCTAACAGTGATGACAATGCCCTGCTTGCAACTCGCTAATGTTAGCACGAAAATATACCTCAGAATAAGGGAATAACAGGGAAAATAGGCCATAACTGAAGGAGGGGAGGAAAGTGGGGAAGGAGGGGAGGTAGAGGAGTGATATTTTGCATGGCCCAGGGGCAAACTTTTTTTTTTTTTTTTTTTCGATGTTTAAAAAATTTTTTTTTTTCTCTGACTCTTAAGAGTCTTCCCGCAGTCCGCCGGGGGAACTCTTAAGAGTCTTCCCGCAGTTCCCGGGTAATGTGCAAAGTAGTTCACAAACTACGGGGTTATCGAGGCATGGTCTCAATGTTCGCGCCGTTATGGCCGACTCAATTTTGGTACAATCAATTGAAGACGTGGTGCAAGAACCCGGTGTCGCTCCCGATCTCGTACTTCCACTTAGACACAATTGGAAACCTCAAGACCTCGCTGACTTTCGCCTTGTGGATATTCAGAAAGCCAAGTGGCTAGGCCAGTTTGGGGAAGCCGTGACTCGCAAGTTGATTAATCAATACACATTATCAACACAAAGACAGTATCAATCTCACTGGAAATCATTTACTACCTGGATCGTAGAAACTGACCAACAGCAGTCCTCGGCGGCTTTGGTGTGTAATTATTTAAAATACCTTTTTGAAATGCAAAAGTTGTCAGTTGTCACTTAAGGAATCACCTCACAGCAATTCGGACACCTTTTTTCGATTTAACTGGGTTGTCCGTGCCAGAGGCGGAGGAGAAGGGCTTCATGCGGTCTTGCTTCCGGCTTCGCCCTCCTCCACGTCAACTCACACCCACCTGGTCTCTTGATTTGACCCTTGAAATGCTTCATTCCTTAAAAATATTGTCATAATCCTCCTTTCGAGTTAGGACTTACGAAAGCCATTTTTCTAATGGCATTGGCCACGGGTGATACGGTGTCTGAGTTGGCGCCGATGAGTTCGGAGCCATCTTGCTTAAGATTTTCGAAGCGCAACATGAGTGTCCATATTGCTCCTGCTCCTAATTGCATTGCTAAAAATGAACACAGTAATCATGTCTTTACAAAGTTTGAAGTTCCTGCTCTGAAACAGGGCGATAAGCACCATTTACTTTGCCCGGTGCAATCACTCATTTTATTTATGCGGGAATCTCAGCCAGCTCAGGCCGGGTCCCTCTGGGTTTCGCGGATAGGTAATCGTCTTCAAAAACGACAGCTGGCTGCGTTATTAGTAAGTAATTAGAGAGAGTAATCCGGGCGTTCTTGCTCGATCACACGATATCCGGAAGTGGGCTGCAACACTCAGGTTCCTACATAATTACTCACTCGATGATATTCAACAGACCAAGCTGTGGTCGTCCAATCACACTTTCTTAACACGTTACCTGTCCCTGAATCTCATGAAACCTTCTCGTACATGTATAGCATTAAGGCAGAGAGTCTAGTATTAAGCTATTTTTGTATAAGAAAAGGGGGGGGGGAGGTATCCTAGCTAGGGCCTCTAACCTGCCTCCTATGTGATACAACAAGATGACGAAAATGAAGGTGATGTGATAACCCATTCCTTAGACTAAAGTAAGTCTAGTCAGGATATTTGTTATGTTACTTTATGTATGGCAATAGAGTATCCATTATGCTCATTAATCTTAAGGTTAGGATTAACCCTTCTTTGGCGGCGCCCGGCTATAGCCGAGCAAGAGAATCAAGGACTATGTGGCGGGGCCCGGCTATAGTCGCATGCAGTTTTGAGCACGTAATGTGCTCTGAGAGAAAGCGGAGCGGTGGGAGGAGCGTAGGTTACCTCATGACCGCTCGCCACGGTGGCCGTGGAGCTACTGAGATGTACTCCGCCCTACTCCACCCTCACTCACTCGTTTCACACGTAATAATGTAAGGAAATGACCGTATTTTACCGATTTTGCCCTTCGGTTGCACGATCGTTGCAAGACAACCAGCTATCGTAGAAGGATGGTTCGGGTGTCATTGGAAAGCTCAATTATCGCCCTTTCACGGATAGATAATTGTATTACACTCTGGATCTTGTTTATGCATGAAAACGAGCACGGAAACAAGCTCGTTTACGGTAAAACCCCCCGCTGGGCGGCACAGTCAAATATACTCCACCACCCGCTCTTTGAGTGTTAAGGGCAAAAGTACAAATCTATTTGTAATAGAGTACCTGTAGGCCATATATGTATAGGCCACCATATCAATATTTTCTAAGAGATGAGATATTGATTTATTCATTTATGTATTCATAAGCTAAAATGTATAGTTTATGTGTGTTACACCAACTGTTCTGTCAAACGTAATGGTGCTACACAACAGGCAACCTTTAAGAGACGCCGCCTGTAAACCCTTTTTATTATTTTTATTAAACAATTATCTTTTTCGTATGTGCTTCTCTTTTAACCTTAGTAATTTATTAGTGGTCATGATATTCCTGATGATTGTCCCCCTCCAGACTTGAGATATCAGGCGCATCGTCAATGATGAAGGGGCCACTTTTAAATTATAGGTTTGAGTCCCGGAGGGAAGAAGGAAAACCTAATATTTATTAGTGGCCCCGGAATCATTGATGATTTTGGCCCTCCCTTCCATCCACTTCCCGTTCATCTGCTATATTTTGAGAGTCTTGATATATCAGTTTAAGGACGAGGAATCGCTTCGATGAGTGAGACGAAGCGTGCGGAACAGCAGACGCATGGGAAGCGCAATGCTGAGATCAAGTTTAACATTTTGATTTTTATAATTTTTTTCTAGTTTTTTCTAGTAGTGGTACCCACATCATATAGGACGAGTCTGTGAGTGTTTTTTAAGAGCGTTTCGCTCACGAAGTGTGGCAATCGTATTTTGATCTCTCCAAGGCGGGAAGTTTGAAAGACAAGCTTGAGTTCCAAGATTGGCCATAAACAATGTTAAGGCGCATCGTCAATGATTCCGGGGCCACTACTAAATATTAGGTTTTCCTTAGGAAGGGAATCAAACTTATAATTTGTGATTTTTGAACTCACGGAACGCTCCTTAACCCTATCACGTTCTTGACGCAATTTTGAGCCTATTAGGGATACTTTAAAGCCTTTGTTACCATCAGGGGTATTAAGAAACCTTTAGTTTAGTTCCTTCAACCTCTGCAGTTGTCTTTGAGTTAGCTGTGGGCAGAAAACTAATTTTGGAGAGGTAATTATAAGAGAGAGAGAACTCTATTTATTATTGCTAATCTGGCAACCTCTGCATCATAAAAACGTGAAAGGGTTAATACAAAAGTTGGCTATGGTCGGATCTACATTTATGTTCATGGCTGTCCTCAGTCCTTGCTGTCCTAGGTCCTCATCCATGGCTGCAGACTGCTTCGTGTAGGAGACGACCCATGCATGCTGAACCCAAAGGGTTTAGATGAGTCCCATCCTTGCGGAACAGTGTGGGCTGGTTATAGAAGTTATCCCAGAGGTTGATGAATTCAACTTCTTCCTTCAGACACAAACATTTTAGTCGGCTGTTTGTGCTGAGAGAGAGAGAGAGCCGGGGGGGGGGGGGGGGGGTTGAAACTATAAGGGAAGTTACATAAATATGTAGGCTATGGACATAAGAATAGTAGATTAGTTTTGGACGATGGACAACTATTATATTTTGTGTGCCTGAGAGAGAGAGAGAGAGAGAGAAAGAGAGAGAGGGGGGGAGGCAGGGCGAGAAAAAGAGAGATTGGTATAGTGAATGTCTGATACTTTGAGAGAGCGAAATATTGAAGCTGTGATATCTTAGAATAATCGCTATTCTACTTCCTATTTACACTATCGTAAAACCTCAACTATAGTATGTTTATTTCCAGCTGACGGTAAATTGCCTACTTGCGAGTTTCAGGCTATAAGGAAGTTGGAGCTGCAGGCATCAACATTAAGCAGATTTATCAACTAAAATGTGGTTGTAATTT
Organism: Lithodes maja; assembly: GCA_037953745.1. Lineage (NCBI taxonomy): Eukaryota > Metazoa > Arthropoda > Malacostraca > Decapoda > Lithodidae > Lithodes > Lithodes maja. Next base: position 4,496 of record JBAKBP010014637.1, on the reverse strand, counting down.
AGTTGTAAATACCTAAGAGCATACTAATCTTACTTTCTATCTACAAGAAACCTATATAATTATTGCATTATTGTTCAATATCGATGTTTATGGCTCTTTCTTTCTAGCCTGAAACTTACAAGTGGTTAAGTAAATCCCTTCGTAGTACATTTCTGGATACTTGATGGAAATTATGAAACTACTGCCTGTGTCATATTGATGCTAAAATGTCATGTTTACTGTGGAAATGAAATAACAGTATATGCTCGTCATACGATGGTGATATTGTTTTTTTGTTTTTTGTTTTTTCACTTTAACGAGCAGCACGTATATTATAATGTTTTGAGAGAGAGAGAGAGAGAGAGAGAGAGAGAGAGAGAGAGAGAGAGAGAGAGAGAGAGAGAGAGAGAGAGAGAGAGAGAGAGAGAACAAAGGAGTAGAAAGAAAACACTGCAATATATACTGTATATTTATTATCCTTACGAGGCTGCTTGTAACTGAAACTACCCTAACCTATGTGAAAAAGGGAACGGTAGCACAGTAAATAGTGGTAGTATTAATTTGTTCTCGCAGTTAATCTGGGGTTAAGAGAGAGATATTATAAAGGCCTAGTCGAATTTTGAAAGTTTCAACAGTACAACACTCGATGACATTACTAGGTACTCCAATGCGGGTGCCCAACCCCGAAAGGGGTTAAAATAGGGGAGCTGTCCCCCCCCCCCCCCCCTTAAGCGGCTTTCTAGGGCCTTTCCTAGCTGATGCTGAGAGGATTGGGTTCTAGTCATGTTGTAATGGGCTGGTCTATCAGAATGAGAGTTGAGCATTATCTGCCATACCCATAGCTTGCTCTGACTGTTCCTTTTACATTTTCTAGATCTCAAGTGGTGGCGTCTCTTCCGTGGGTTGACCTCTCTACTGCCAATCTAGAGGTTGGCAGATGGGAGCCAAAGCGTCACATAATTGTTAAGGGGCACAGGACCTTGGGTAGGGCTTCGGTGTCCCGGGCATTTCCGCACCCTCCTCAGCTCCTCGCCTGGGAACGGCTTCGTTCACCTGGTCTTTCTTAGTGGTAAAGCAGGGAGGGTTCTTTGGGGGCGCTCAGTTATGGCCTTGGAATTGCTCGGGAGCTTGGGGCTGTTCGGTCAGACAACCTGGGGAACAACAACAAGGTAGTCCATTCCATAGGCTTACTACTCGAATGAAAATGAAATGCTTAGCCTAATGTAAGTTAAAAGGCTTTCCAAATATCTGAGAGAAAGAGAGAGAGAATCCACTTGTTACTGTTCAACGCCTGGATGGTTCAGTGTTGGCGGAGACAGGGATAGCTGTACTGGGTGAGATAGTAGACAGGCACGATAGATAGACAGCAGACAATCACATTAAACTTTTATTTCCAAACTCCGCAGGTGTTGTTGGTTTGGTTCTCTTCGTAGGATACCCCAGGTCTTGAAGAGAAAAGCCGAAATAGCTCATATTTGGCTATGTCACATATGGAATTAGGAAGATATTTTCGGGAGTATCTAGTGTACGCCGTCATTGTCTTCATGGCCAAGGTTTAGCGAAGATGGAGGTCCTAAGAACGAGAGTTGCTCAAATAATAAGGGCTTCCTCTTGAGGTTGACGTGCCACTGTTCTTGTACAACCCATTGCAAGTGAGGCTGTTACGCTGAGTGTCCGAGAATCACTCTGACAGGATTAGTTGCAAACGACTACCACCGGTTGCAATAATAAATGGAGCACTCACAAGGTTGTACCACTTTTTAGCACTCGAGTCCTAATTGCAACCATAGAACTACCACATACCCCATTAGTTGGCACTGAATGTTGTTATGGTTGTTACTTCTTGGGTCTGGTATGCTGCCATGGTAGTGGTAACCTTATCTGGCATGTTAAGGGGAGGTTTTCTGCACCCTCTTCTCTTTCAAAGTTAGCGCCATTAATTTGGCGATTATAAGACCATAAGTGCCATTCGGTTGTCGAGTTTTTCCTGGCAAGAGATAGCGAGCCTGAAATATAGGAGGAACCGACCTTAGGCCGGTGTGTGTCAGTGTAGCAGGGTCATTCAGGATAAGGTGTTGGGCCTGTGTGATATGCTGGTAACTGTTGGAGGGTGGCAGTTTAGGATTTGGCCCGCTTCTAATCTGTCCCGGGGAGTTGAACATTGTAACAGGAATAGTTCATATTCCATGTCTTGGTATACGAGAAACAAACTTCTCATTAATTAATACCTTCTCTTGGTATCGAACCCCACACCAGCAAATGTATGATACTTTTCACAATGAATACTCTGAATGAGAGTTCAGTAGTGTTGTCCAGAATTCATGGTCTACTGTACCATATTGCATAAAACTATATTTAGCTAATTGTACCTACTTGCTTATAACAATATTACAATACTTAACTGTCTCCCCCCCTTTAAAACAGAACCCATAACTGCTTGGACAATGGATTTATGCAATTCTTATCGTTCACACAAACAAATATAGCCCATGTTTGCAATGATAGTGACTGAAAAGGCTGGCGTATGGAGAGAGAGTACGGGAAAATAACATATACACACATACTGTAGTACAAGACAAACAAAGTAGATCAACATAGAGTACTGCATCGGTGTACGATAATAAGTACCGGTACCAGTATAACAAAGGCGAGAGAGAGAGAGAGAGAGAGAGAGAGAGAGAGATAAAAACATGTGCGAGGGGCGAGATGACTGTCCCCAAAGATGAATAAATTGACAAGTTATAAAATTGCCCCCCCCCCCCCCCTGACTAATGAGAGGGGTCTTGGAACGAGGGGCGAGGGAGAGGGGTCAAGATGAATAGTGGAGAGAGAAAGAGAGAGAGAGAGAGAGAAAGGAGTTAGTGAGTTATGGAATTATATGGAATTAATTATTTATTAAACCCTTCAATAGAGATTTACATAAAATGACATAGCTACACAGAGAGAGAGAGAGAGAATATCGCTATCGTATACTAAAGGTTTTAACACTGTTCCGCCAGCTTTTTGGCTATCCCTGATTTAGGTTATCTTAGAACTGTATAGTTCAGAAATATACCGTATATAATTACAACAAGGCGAAATATATCACAGGGGGTAAGATTGACGTGAGTTTTATTCACATATTAAGGAACACCCCGTTCTAACATTAATAATCTATTGCAAACCCCAATGTGAATATTCTAATGACAGCATAATTATGGTCCTCCCGGGATTCGAACTCGGGACACCACACCCAGAACATAAGCATCTAAACCATTACACCACTAACACAATTATGTAAATGACAGCATACATTTATCTTACAAGAATATAAATATAACGATACAATAGTTGACAATCAAAATGGGTAGGTAGAGAAAATGCAAGTCACGTCCGTATTATAGAAAACAGTTTCAAGTAAGACTATTAAACTATTTGGAGCTCCAGTCTACAATTTATATATCAAGGTGCATGTGGTGGGTGTAATTACCGACTCTACCTTAACCCTTCTGTATCGTCCACATACTTATTAATTTATTCTGGCTACTACTAATTAATTCTATTCAGTTTAGGAAGGATCTCTAGTCAATTTTTGGCTTCGAACTAACTTAGTCAACCCCTTTAACTACCACAGATCCTTCCTAAGCTGCATAAAATTGTCTAAATACAGCTAAAATATAATATAACAGACGTCGCATGTACATAAAGGGTTAAGATAGGCCAGTTGCTACTGTCATAGACTGTCATGAGTTTCCCGAGTATGTTCTAATAGGCCAAAGATAAATTAATTTGGATTGTATTCCCAGAGGAAATATATTTGATGACAGGAAGAGACTCAGGGAACCACAAGACTAGATTTATAAATGCAGACTTTTCCCAGAGTAGTAGGGGTGTTAGAGAGGGGAGATGATAGACGTCTATATAATAGGTTCAGAGTTCCCAGTACAAAACAACAGTCTCACTGATAACCGAATATGGATTTTGTCATTCAAAATCTGCCTCGAGTGAACTTGCAGCTGTGCCCCGAACATTAGCTGATTTAATTAGGTTTTCATCAGTGGACGATAAATACCTGTATGGAAATCGTCGCGTACAAATTCCCTAAGTCTGTTGCAAACCAGACCTGTGACCACGCCCCAAACAATGGTTTATGTGTCATGCTGGTGAACGCTTTCCTCGGGTGGTATCTCCTCGTGCTGACGTGCCCCGGTTGATGTGACTCCAGCATAGAATGGCTCGATGGTGTCGGTTCCTCATTAGTTAGTTAGTTAAAATAGGAATTCAGAGGCTATCAACCCTTCTGGATTATTAAGCCAGCACACTGTAATTCAAGAATAGCGTCAGGATTGGAGGCCCTTTGCTCCTCATGTTTGTCAGTAGGGAAACAGTCTCTACGGCTATGCCTTGTCTGGGTTGGTGACTTGAGAGTGAGAATGGGGCTTGGTGTTATTCTTCTTTTGTCCTCCTTTGTCCTCTATGTCCTTTCTTCTTTGCCTTCCGGATGTCTTGATACTCGTGCTTGGTGGTTTAAACTAGTT
>JBAKBP010014636.1:0-58327 GCA_037953745.1 Lithodes maja | reverse complement strand
ACTATTGGACGGACTATTACTATTGACGAAAGTATTACTATTGACGGAATATTACTATTGGACGGAATTTACTATTGACGTAATATTACTATTGACGGAAATATTACTATTGACGGAATATCACTATGACGGAATATCACTATTGACGGAATATCACTATTGACGAAATATTACTATTGACGGAAATATTACTATTGACGGAATATTTCTATTAACGGAATATTACTATTGAAGGAATATCACTATTGACGGAATATCACTATTGACGGAATATCACATAGTAATACTTCCGTCAATAGTAATACTTTCGTCAATAGTAATACTTTCTTCAATAGTAACACTTTCGTCAATAGTAATATTCCGTCAATAGTAATACTTTCGTCAATAGTAATACTTCCGTCATAGTAATACTTCCGTCAATAGTAATATTCCGTCAATAGTAATACTTTCGTCAATAGTAATACTTTCGTCAATAGTAATACTTTCTTCAATAGTAATATTCGTCAATAGTAATATTTCCGTCAATAGAAATACTTTCGTTAATAGTTAATATTCCGTCAATAGTAATACTTTCGTCAATAGTAATACTTTCGTCAATTAGTAATACTTCGTCAATAGTAATACTTTCGTCAATAGTAATACTTTTGTCAATTGTTAGTAATACTTTCGTCAATAGTAATACTTCCGTCAATAGTATTACTTTCGTCAATAGTATATTCCGTCAATAGTAATACTTTCGTCATAGTATACCTTTCGTCAATAGTAATACTTTCGTCAATAGTTAGTTAATACTTTCGTCAATAGTAATACTTCCGTCAATAGTAATACTTCCGGTCTATAGTAATATTCCGTCAATAGTAATACTTCCGTCAATAGTAATACTTCCGTCAATAGTAATATTCCGGTCAATAGAATTACTTCCGTCAATAGTAATACTTTCGTCACATAGTAATACTTCGTCAATAGTAATACCTTCGTCAATAGTAATACTTCCGTCAATAGTAATACTTTCTTCAATAGTAACACTTTCGTCAATAGTAACACTTTGGTCAATAGTAATACTTTCGTCAATAGTAATACTTTCGTCTATAGTAATACTTCTGTCAATAGTAACACTTCGTCAATAGTATATTTCCGTCAATAGTAATATTCCGTCAATAGTAACATTTCCATTAATAGTAATACTTTCATCAATAGTAATAAGTGACGGAATATTACTATTGACGGAATATTACTATTGACGGAATATTACTATTGACGAAAGTATTACTAATTGACGGAAGATTACTATGACGAAAGTTTACTATTGACGGAATATTACTATTGACGGAATATTACTATTGACGGAATATTACTATTGACGAAAGTATTACTATTGACGGAATATTACTATTGACGAAAGTATTACTATTGACGGAAGATTACTATTGACTGAAATATTACTAATGACGGAATATTACTATTGACGGAATATTACTATTGAAGGAATATCACTATTGACGGAATATCACTATTGACGGAATATCACATAGTAATACTTCCGTCAATAGTAATACTTTCGTCAATAGTAATTACTTTCTTCAATAGTAACACTTTCGTCAATAGTAAATATTTCCGTCAATAGTAATACTTTCGTCAATAGTAATATTTCGTCAATAGTAATATTTCCGTCAATAGAATAATTCGTCAATAGTAATACTTTCGTCAATAGTAATTCTTTCGTCAATAGTAATACTTTCTTCAATAGTAATATTTCGTCAATAGTTAATATTTCCGTCAATAGTAATACTTTCGTTAATAGTAATATTCCGTCAATAGTATACTTTCGTCAATAGTAATACTTCCGTCAATAGTAATACTTCCGTCAAAGGTAATTTCCGTCAATAGTAATACTTTCGTCAATAGTAATACTTTCGTCAATAGTAATACTTTCGTCAATAGTAATGCTTCCGTCAATAGTAATACTTTCGTCAATAGTAATACTTTCTTCAATAGTAACACTTTCGTCAATAGTAATATTTCCGTCAATAGTAATATTTCCGTCAATAGTAATACTTTCGTCAATAGTAATACTTTCGTCAATAGTAAATATTTCCGTCAATAGTAATATTCGTCAATAGTAATACTTTCTTCAATAGTAACACTTTCGTCAATAGTATAATACTTCCGTCAATAGTAATACTTTCGTCAATAGTATACTTCCGTCAATAGTAATACTTTCTTCAATAGTAACACTTTCGTCCAATAGTAAATACTTTCTTCAATAGTAACACTTTCGTCAATAGTAAGATTTCGTCATTAGTAATACTTTCGTCTATAGTAATACTTCCGTCAATAGTAAAATTTCCGTCAATAGTAATATTCCGTCAATGTAATACTTTCTTCAATAGTAACACTTTGTCAATAGTAATACTTCCGTCAATAGTAATACTTTTCGTCAATAGTAATACTTCTGTCAAAGTAATACTTTCGTCAATAGTAATTATTACGTCAATAGTAATACTTTCTTCAATAGTAACACTTTCGTCATAGTAACACTTTCGTCAATAGTAATACTTTCGCCAATAGTAATACTTTCGTCTATAGTAATACTTCCGTCAATAGTAACACTTTCGTCAATAGTAATACTCCGTCAATAGTATACTTTCGTCAATAGTAATACTTCCGTCAATAGGATATACTTCCGTCAATTAGTAACACTTTCGTCAATAGTAATACTTTCGTCAATAGTAATATTTTCGTCAATAGTAATACTTTCATCAATAGTTAGTAATACTTTCCGTCAATAATAATACTTCCGTCAATAGTAATACTTCCGTCTATAGTAATATTCCATCAATAGTAATACTTCCGTCAATAGTAATACTTCCGTCAATAGTAATATTCCGTCAATAGTAATACTTCCGTCTATAGTAATATTTCCGTCAATAGTAATACTTCCGTCAATAGTAATACTTCCGTCAATAGTAATACTTCCGTCTATAGTAATACTTTCGTCAATAGTAATACTTTCGTCAATAGTAATACTTTCGTCAATAGTAATACTTTCATCAATAGTAATAGTAATACTTCCGTCAATAGTAATACTTTCGTCAATAGTAATACTTCCGTCAATAGTAATACTTTCGTCAATAGTAATATTCCGTCAATAGTAATATTCCGTCAATAGTAATATTCCGTCAATAGTGATATTCCGTCAATATTAATACTTTCGTCAATAGTAATACTTCCGTCAATAGTAATACTTTCGTCAATAGTAATACTTCCATCAATAGTAATACTTCCATCAATAGTAATATTCCGTCAAAAGTAATACTTCCGTCAATAGTAATACTTCCGTCAATAGTAATACTTCCATCAATAGTAATACTTTCGTCAATAGTAATACTTCCGTCAATAGTGATACTTTCGTCAATAGTAATACTTTCGTCAATAGTAATACTTCCGTCAATAGTAATACTTCCGTCAATAGTAATATTCCGTCAATAGTAATACTTCCGTCAATAGTAATACTTCCGTCAATAGTAATACTTCCGTCAATAATAATACTTTCGTCAATAGTAATACTTCCGTCAATAGTAATACTTTCGTCAATAGTAATACTTCCGTCAATAGTAATACTTTCTTCAATAGTAACACTTTCGTCAATAGTAACACTTTCGTCAATTGTAATACTTTCGTCAATAGTAATACTTTCGTCTATAGTAATACTTCCGTCAATAGTAACACTTTCGTCAATAGTAATATTTCCGTCAATAGTAATATTCCGTCAATAGTAACATTTCCATTAATAGTCATACTTTCATCAATAGTAATAAGTAACGGAATATTACTATTGACGGAATATTACTATTGACGAAAGTATTACTATTGACGGAAGATTACTATTGACGAAAGTATTACTATTGACGGAATATTACTATTGACGGAATATTACTATTGACGGAATATTACTATTGACGAAAGTATTACTATTGACGGAATATTACTATTGACGAAAGTATTACTATTGACGGAAGATTACTATTGACGGATATATTACTATTGACGGAATATTACTATTGACGGAATATTACTATTGACGGAATATTACTATTGACGAAAGTATTACTATTGACAGAATATTACTATTGACGGAATATTACTATTGACGTAATATTACTATTGACGGAAATATTACTATTGACGGAATATCACTATTGACGGAATATCACTATTGACGGAATATCACTATTGACGAAATATTACTATTGACGGAAAATTTCTATTGACGAAAGTATTATTATTGACGGAATATTACTATTGACGGAATATTACTATTGACGCAATATTACTATTGACGGAAATATGACTATTGACGGAATATCACTATTGACGGAATATCACTATTGACGGAATATCACTATTGACGAAACATTACTATTGACGGAATATTACTATTGACGTAATATTACTATTGACGGAAATATTACTATTGACGGAATATCACTATTGACGGAATATCACTATTGACGGAATATCACTATTGACGAAATATTACTATTGACGGAATATTACTATTGACGAAAGTATTACTATTGACGGAATATTACTATTGACGGAATATTACTATTGACGTAATATTACTATTGACGGAAATATTACTATTGACGGAATATCACTATTGACGGAATATCACTATTGACGGAATATCACTATTGACGAAATATTACTATTGACGGAAATATTACTATTGACGGAATATTTCTATTAACGGAATATTACTATTGAAGGAATATCACTATTGACGGAATATCACTATTGACGGAATATCACATAGTAATACTTCCGTCAATAGTAATACTTTCGTCAATAGTAATACTTTCTTCAATACTAACACTTTCGTCAATAGTAATATTCCGTCAATAGTAATACTTTCGTCAATAGTAATACTTCCGTCAATAGTAATACTTCCGTCAATAGTAATATTCCGTCAATAGTAATACTTTCGTCAATAGTAATACTTTCGTCAATAGTAATACTTTCTTCAATAGTAATATTTCGTCAATAGTAATATTTCCGTCAATAGTAATACTTTCGTTAATAGTAATATTCCGTCAATAGTAATACTTTCGTCAATAGTAATACTTTCGTCAATAGTAATACTTTCGTCAATAGTAATACTTTCGTCAATAGTAATACTTTTGTCAATAGTTAGTAATACTTTCGTCAATAGTAATACTTCCGTCAATAGTAATACTTTCGTCAATAGTAATATTCCGTCAATAGTAATACTTTCGTCAATAGTAATACTTTCGTCAATAGTAATACTTTCGTCAATAGTTAGTAATACTTTCGTCAATAGTAATACTTCCGTCAATAGTAATACTTCCGTCTATAGTAATATTCCGTCAATAGTAATACTTCCGTCAATAGTAATACTTCCGTCAATAGTAATATTCCGTCAATAGTAATACTTCCGTCAATAGTAATACTTTCGTCAATAGTAATACTTCCGTCAATAGTAATACCTTCGTCAATAGTAATACTTCCGTCAATAGTAATACTTTCTTCAATAGTAACACTTTCGTCAATAGTAACACTTTGGTCAATAGTAATACTTTCGTCAATAGTAATACTTTCGTCTATAGTAATACTTCTGTCAATAGTAACACTTTCGTCAATAGTAATATTTCCGTCAATAGTAATATTCCGTCAATAGTAACATTTCCATTAATAGTAATACTTTCATCAATAGTAATAAGTGACGGAATATTACTATTGACGGAATATTACTATTGACGGAATATTACTATTGACGAAAGTATTACTATTGACGGAAGATTACTATTGACGAAAGTATTACTATTGACGGAATATTACTATTGACGGAATATTACTATTGACGGAATATTACTATTGACGAAAGTATTACTATTGACGGAATATTACTATTGACGAAAGTATTACTATTGACGGAAGATTACTATTGACTGAAATATTACTATTGACGGAATATTACTATTGACGGAATATTACTATTGAAGGAATATCACTATTGACGGAATATCACTATTGACGGAATATCACATAGTAATACGTCCGTCAATAGTAATACTTTCGTCAATAGTAATACTTTCTTCAATAGTAACACTTTCGTCAATAGTAATATTTCCGTCAATAGTAATACTTTCGTCAATAGTAATATTTCGTCAATAGTAATATTTCCGTCAATAGTAATATTCCGTCAATAGTAATACTTTCGTCAATAGTAATACTTTCGTCAATAGTAATACTTTCTTCAATAGTAATATTTCGTCAATAGTAATATTTCCGTCAATAGTAATACTTTCGTTAATAGTAATATTCCGTCAATAGTAATACTTTCGTCAATAGTAATACTTATGTCAATAGTAATACTTCCATCAAAGGTAATATTCCGTCAATAGTAATACTTTCGTCAATAGTAATACTTTCGTCAATAGTAATACTTTCGTCAATAGTAATGCTTCCGTCAATAGTAATACTTTCGTCAATAGTAATACTTTCTTCAATAGTAACACTTTCGTCAATAGTAATATTTCCGTCAATAGTAATATTTCCGTCAATAGTAATACTTTCGTCAATAGTAATACTTTCGTCAATAGTAATATTTCCGTCAATAGTAATATTCCGTCAATAGTAATACTTTCTTCAATAGTAACACTTTCGTCAATAGTAATACTTCCGTCAATAGTAATACTTTCGTCAATAGTAATACTTCCGTCAATAGTAATACTTTCTTCAATAGTAACACTTTCGTCAATAGTAATACTTTCTTCAATAGTAACACTTTCGTCAATAGTAATACTTTCGTCAATAGTAATACTTTCGTCTATAGTAATACTTCCGTCAATAGTAATATTTCCGTCAATAGTAATATTCCGTCAATGGTAATACTTTCTTCAATAGTAACACTTTCGTCAATAGTAATACTTCCGTCAATAGTAATACTTTCGTCAATAGTAATACTTCTGTCAATAGTAATACTTTCGTCAATAGTAATATTACGTCAATAGTAATACTTTCTTCAATAGTAACACTTTCGTCAATAGTAACACTTTCGTCAATAGTAATACTTTCGCCAATAGTAATACTTTCGTCTATAGTAATACTTCCGTCAATAGTAACACTTTCGTCAATAGTAATACTTCCGTCAATAGTAATACTTTCGTCAATAGTAATACTTCCGTCAATAGTAATACTTCCGTCAATAGTAACACTTTCGTCAATAGTAAATACTTTCGTCAATAGTAATATTTTCGTCAATAGTAATACTTTCATCAATAGTTAGTAATACTTTCGTCAATAATAATACTTCCGTCAATAGTAATACTTCCGTCTATAGTAATATTCCATCAATAGTAATACTTCCGTCAATAGTAATACTTCCGTCAATAGTAATATTCCGTCAATAGTAATACTTCCGTCTATAGTAATATTTCCGTCAATAGTAATACTTCCGTCAATAGTAATACTTCCGTCAATAGTAATACTTCCGTCTATAGTAATACTTTCGTCAATAGTAATACTTTCGTCAATAGTAATACTTTCGTCAATAGTAATACTTTCATCAATAGTAATAGTAATACTTCCGTCAATAGTAATACTTTCGTCAATAGTAATACTTCCGTCAATAGTAATACTTTCGTCAATAGTAATATTCCGTCAATAGTAATATTCCGTCAATAGTAATATTCCGTCAATAGTGATATTCCGTCAATATTAATACTTTCGTCAATAGTAATACTTCCGTCAATAGTAATACTTTCGTCAATAGTAATACTTCCATCAATAGTAATACTTCCATCAATAGTAATATTCCGTCAAAAGTAATACTTCCGTCAATAGTAATACTTCCGTCAATAGTAATACTTCCATCAATAGTAATACTTTCGTCAATAGTAATACTTCCGTCAATAGTGATACTTTCGTCAATAGTAATACTTTCGTCAATAGTAATACTTCCGTCAATAGTAATACTTCCTTCAATAGTAATACTTCCGTCAATAGTAATACTTTCGTCAATAGTAATACTTTCGTCAATAGTAACACTTTCGTCAATAGTAATATTCCGTCAATAGTAATATTCCGTCAATAGTAATATTCCTTCAATATTAATATTCCGTCAATAGTAATACTTTCGTCAATAGTAATATTTCCGTCAATAGTAATACTTTTGTCAATAGTAATATTTCCGTCAATAGTAATACTTCCATCAATAGTAATATCTCCGTCAATAGTAACACTTCCGTCAATAGTAATACTTCCGTCAATAGTGATACTTCCGTCAATAGTAATACTTCCGTCAATAGTAACAATTTCGTCAATAGTAATACTTCCGTCAATAGTAATACTTCCGTCAATAGTAATACTTCCGTCAATAGTAATACTTCCGTCAATAGTAATATTTCCGTCAATAGTAATATTTCCGTCAATAGTAATACTTCCGTCAATAGTAATACTTCCGTCAATTGTAATACTTCCGTCAATAGTAATACTTTCGTCAATAGTAATACATTCGTCAATAGTATTACTTCCGTCAATAGTAACACTTTCGTCAATAGTAATATTTCCGTCAATAGTAATATTTCCGTCAATAGTAATACTTTCGTCAATAGTAATACTTTCGTCAATAGTAATATTCCGTCAATAGCAATACTTTCTTCAATAGTAACACTTTCGTCAATAGTAATACTTTCGTCAATAGTAATACTTTCGTCAATAGTAATACTTCCGTCAATAGTAATACTTTCGTCAATAGTAATATTCCGTCAATAGTAATACTTTCTTCAATAGTAACACTTTCGTCAATAGTAACACTTTCGTCAATAGTAATACTTTAGTCAATAGTAATACTTTCGTCTATAGTAACACTTCCGTCAATAGTAACACTTTCGTCAATAGTAATACTTTCGTCAATAGTAATACTTCCGTCAATAGTAATACTTTCGTCAATAGTAATACTTTCGTCAATAGTAATACTTTTGTCAATAGTTAGTAATACTTTCTTCAATAGTAATACTTCCGTCAATAGTAATACTTTCGTCAATAGTAATATTCCGTCAATAGTAATACTTTCGTCAATAGTAATACTTTCGTCAATAGTAATACTTTCGTCAATAGTTAGTAATACTTTCGTCAATAGTAATACTTCCGTCAATAGAAATACTTCCGTCAATAGTAATATTCCGTCAATAGTAATACTTCCGTCAATAGTAATACTTCCGTCAATAGTAATACTTCCGTCAATAATAATACTTTCGTCAATAGTAATACTTCCGTCAATAGTAATACTTTCGTCAATAGTAATACTTCCGTCAATAGTAATACTTTCTTCAATAGTAACACTTTCGTCAATAGTAACACTTTCGTCAATTGTAATACTTTCGTCAATAGTAATACTTTCGTCTATAGTAATACTTCCGTCAATAGTAACACTTTCGTCAATAGTAATATTTCCGTCAATAGTAATATTCCGTCAATAGTAACATTTCCATTAATAGTAATACTTTCATCAATAGTAATAAGTAACGGAATATTACTATTGACGGAATATTACTATTGACGAAAGTATTACTATTGACGGAAGATTACTATTGACGAAAGTATTACTATTGACGGAATATTACTATTGACGGAATATTACTATTGACGGAATATTACTATTGACGAAAGTATTACTATTGACGGAATATTACTATTGACGAAAGTATTACTATTGACGGAAGATTACTATTGACGGATATATTACTATTGACGGAATATTACTATTGACGGAATATTACTATTGACGGAATATTACTATTGACGAAAGTATTACTATTGACGGAATATTACTATTGACGGAATATTACTATTGACGTAATATTACTATTGACGGAAATATTACTATTGACGGAATATCACTATTGACGGAATATCACTATTGACGGAATAAATTATCACTATTGACGAAATATTACTATTGACGGAAAATTTCTATTGACAAAAGTATTATTATTGACGGAATATTACTATTGACGGAATATTACTATTGACGCAATATTACTATTGACGGAAATATGACTATTGACGGAATATCACTATTGACGGAATATCACTATTGACGGAATATCACTATTGACGAAACATTACTATTGACGGAATATTACTATTGACGTAATATTACTATTGACGGAAATATTACTATTGACGGAATATCACTATTGACGGAATATCACTATTGACGGAATATCACTATTGACGAAATATTACTATTGACGGAATATTACTATTGACGAAAGTATTACTATTGACGGAATATTACTATTGACGGAATATTACTATTGACGTAATATTACTATTGACGGAAATATTACTATTGACGGAATATCACTATTGACGGAATATCACTATTGACGGAATATCACTATTGACGAAATATTACTATTGACGGAAATATTACTATTGACGGAATATTTCTATTAACGGAATATTACTATTGAAGGAATATCACTATTGACGGAATATCACTATTGACGGAATATCACATAGTAATACTTCCGTCAATAGTAATACTTTCGTCAATAGTAATACTTTCTTCAATAGTAACACTTTCGTCAATAGTAATATTCCGTCAATAGTAATACTTTCGTCAATAGTAATACTTCCGTCAATAGTAATACTTCCGTCAATAGTAATATTCCGTCAATAGTAATACTTTCGTCAATAGTAATACTTTCGTCAATAGTAATACTTTCTTCAATAGTAATATTTCGTCAATAGTAATATTTCCGTCAATAGTAATACTTTCGTTAATAGTAATATTCCGTCAATAGTAATACTTTCGTCAATAGTAATACTTTCGTCAATAGTAATACTTTCGTCAATAGTAATACTTTCGTCAATAGTAATACTTTTGTCAATAGTTAGTAATACTTTCGTCAATAGTAATACTTCCGTCAATAGTAATACTTTCGTCAATAGTAATATTCCGTCAATAGTAATACTTTCGTCAATAGTAATACTTTCGTCAATAGTAATACTTTCGTCAATAGTTAGTAATACTTTCGTCAATAGTAATACTTCCGTCAATAGTAATACTTCCGTCTATAGTAATATTCCGTCAATAGTAATACTTCCGTCAATAGTAATACTTCCGTCAATAGTAATATTCCGTCAATAGTAATACTTCCGTCAATAGTAATACTTTCGTCAATAGTAATACTTCCGTCAATAGTAATACCTTCGTCAATAGTAATACTTCCGTCAATAGTAATACTTTCTTCAATAGTAACACTTTCGTCAATAGTAACACTTTGGTCAATAGTAATACTTTCGTCAATAGTAATACTTTCGTCTATAGTAATACTTCTGTCAATAGTAACACTTTCGTCAATAGTAATATTTCCGTCAATAGTAATATTCCGTCAATAGTAACATTTCCATTAATAGTAATACTTTCATCAATAGTAATAAGTGACGGAATATTACTATTGACGGAATATTACTATTGACGGAATATTACTATTGACGAAAGTATTACTATTGACGGAAGATTACTATTGACGAAAGTATTACTATTGACGGAATATTACTATTGACGGAATATTACTATTGACGGAATATTACTATTGACGAAAGTATTACTATTGACGGAATATTACTATTGACGAAAGTATTACTATTGACGGAAGATTACTATTGACGGAAATATTTCTATTAACGGAATATTACTATTGACGGAATATTACTATTGACGGAATATTACTATTGACGAAAGTATTACTATTGACGGAATATTACTATTGACGGAATATTACTATTGACGTAATATTACTATTGACGGAAATATTACTATTGACGGAATATCACTATTGACGGAATATCACTATTGACGGAATATCACTATTGACGAAATATTACTATTGACGGAATATTACTATTGACGAAAGTATTATTATTGACGGAATATTACTATTGACGGAATATTACTATTGACGTAATATTACTATTGACGGAAATATGACTATTGACGGAATATCACTATTGACGGAATATCACTATTGACGGAATATCACTATTGACGAAATATTACTATTGACGGAATATTACTATTGACGGAATATTACTATTGACGTAATATTACTATTGACGGAAATATTACTATTGACGGAATATCACTATTGACGGAATATCACTATTGACGGAATATCACTATTGACGAAATATTACTATTGACGGAATATTACTATTGACGAAAGTATTACTATTGACGGAATATTACTATTGACGGAATATTACTATTGACGTAATATTACTATTGACGGAAATATTACTATTGACGGAATATCACTATTGACGGAATATCACTATTGACGGAATATCACTATTGACGAAATATTACTATTGACGAAATATTACTATTGACGAAATATTACTATTGACGAAATATTACTATTGACTGAAATATTACTATTGACGGAATATTACTATTGACGGAATATTACTATTGAAGGAATATCACTATTGACGGAATATCACTATTGACGGAATATCACATAGTAATACTTCCGTCAATAGTAATACTTTCGTCAATAGTAATACTTTCTTCAATAGTAACACTTTCGTCAATAGTAATATTTCCGTCAATAGTAATACTTTCGTCAATAGTAATATTTCGTCAATAGTAATATTTCCGTCAATAGTAATATTCCGTCAATAGTAATACTTTCGTCAATAGTAATAATTTCGTCAATAGTAATACTTTCTTCAATAGTAATATTTCGTCAATAGTAATATTTCCGTCAATAGTAATACTTTCGTTAATAGTAATATTCCGTCAATAGTAATACTTTCGTCAATAGTAATACTTCCGTCAATAGTAATACTTCCGTCAATAGTAATATTCCATCAATAGTAATACTTTCGTCAATAGTAATACTTTCGTCAATAGTAATACTTTCGTCAATAGTAATGCTTCCGTCAATAGTAATACTTTCGTCAATAGTAATACTTTCTTCAATAGTAACACTTTCGTCAATAGTAATATTTCCGTCAATAGTAATATTTCCGTCAATAGTAATACTTTCGTCAATAGTAATACTTTCGTCAATAGTAATATTTCCGTCAATAGTAATATTCCGTCAATAGTAATACTTTCTTCAATAGTAACACTTTCGTCAATAGTAATACTTCCGTCAATAGTAATACTTTCGTCAATAGTAATACTTCCGTCAATAGTAATACTTTCTTCAATAGTAACACTTTCGTCAATAGTAATACTTTCTTCAATAGTAACACTTTCGTCAATAGTAATACTTTCGTCAATAGTAATACTTTCGTCTATAGTAATACTTCCGTCAATAGTAATATTTCCGTCAATAGTAATATTCCGTCAATAGTAATACTTTCTTCAATAGTAACACTTTCGTCAATAGTAATACTTCCGTCAATAGTAATACTTTCGTCAATAGTAATACTTCTGTCAATAGTAATACTTTCGTCAATAGTAATATTACGTCAATAGTAATACTTTCTTCAATAGTAACACTTTCGTCAATAGTAACACTTTCGTCAATAGTAATACTTTCGCCAATAGTAATACTTTCGTCTATAGTAATACTTCCGTCAATAGTAACACTTTCGTCAATAGTAATACTTCCGTCAATAGTAATACTTTCGTCAATAGTAATACTTCCGTCAATAGTAATACTTCCGTCAATAGTAACACTTTCGTCAATAGTAATACTTTCGTCAATAGTAATATTTTCGTCAATAGTAATACTTTCATCAATAGTTAGTAATACTTTCGTCAATAATAATACTTCCGTCAATAGTAATACTTCCGTCTATAGTAATATTCCATCAATAGTAATACTTCCGTCAATAGTAATACTTCCGTCAATAGTAATATTCCGTCAATAGTAATACTTCCGTCTATAGTAATATTTCCGTCAATAGTAATACTTCCGTCAATAGTAATACTTCCGTCAATAGTAATACTTCCGTCTATAGTAATACTTTCGTCAATAGTAATACTTTCGTCAATAGTAATACTTTCGTCAATAGTAATACTTTCATCAATAGTAATAGTAATACTTCCGTCAATAGTAATACTTTCGTCAATAGTAATACTTCCGTCAATAGTAATACTTTCGTCAATAGTAATATTCCGTCAATAGTAATATTCCGTCAATAGTAATATTCCGTCAATAGTGATATTCCGTCAATATTAATACTTTCGTAAATAGTAATACTTCCGTCAATAGTAATACTTTCGTCAATAGTAATACTTCCATCAATAGTAATACTTCCATCAATAGTAATATTCCGTCAAAAGTAATACTTCCGTCAATAGTAATACTTCCGTCAATAGTAATACTTCCATCAATAGTAATACTTTCGTCAATAGTAATACTTCCGTCAATAGTGATACTTTCGTCAATAGTAATACTTTCGTCAATAGTAATACTTCCGTCAATAGTAATACTTCCTTCAATAGTAATACTTCCGTCAATAGTAATACTTTCGTCAATAGTAATACTTTCGTCAATAGTAACACTTTCGTCAATAGTAATATTCCGTCAATAGTAATATTCCGTCAATAGTAATATTCCTTCAATATTAATATTCCGTCAATAGTAATACTTTCGTCAATAGTAATATTTCCGTCAATAGTAATACTTTTGTCAATAGTAATATTTCCGTCAATAGTAATACTTCCATCAATAGTAATATCTCCGTCAATAGTAACAGTTCCGTCAATAGTAATACTTCCGTCAATAGTGATACTTCCGTCAATAGTAATACTTCCGTCAATAGTAACAATTTCGTCAATAGTAATACTTCCGTCAATAGTAATACTTCCGTCAATAGTAATACTTCCGTCAATAGTAATACTTCCGTCAATAGTAATATTTCCGTCAATAGTAATATTTCCGTCAATAGTAATACTTCCGTCAATAGTAATACTTCCGTCAATTGTAATACTTCCGTCAATAGTAATACTTTCGTCAATAGTAATACTTTCGTCAATAGTAATACTTTCGTCAATAGTAACACTTTCGTCAATAGTAATACTCCGTCAATAGTAATACTTTCTTCAATTGTAATTCTTTCTTCAATAGTAATACTTTCGTCAATAGTAACACTTTCGTCAATAGTAATACTTTCGTCAATAGTAATACTTTCGTCAATAGTAATACTTCCGTCAATAGTAATACTTTCGTCAATAGTAATACTTTCGTCAAAAGTAACACTTTCGTCAATAGTAACACTTTCGTCAATAGTAACACTTTCGTCAATAGTAATATTCCGTCAATAGTAATACTTTCGTTAATAGTAATACTTTCGTCAATAGCAATACTTCCGTCAATAGTAATACTTTCGTCAATAGTAATACTTTCGTCAATAGTAATACTTCCGTCAATAGTAATACTTCCGTCAATAGTAATACTTTCGTCCATAGTAATACTTTCGTCAATAGTAATACTTTCATCAATAGTAATATTCCGTCAATAGTAATACTTTCGTCAATAGTAATACTTTCGTCAATAGTAATACTTCCGTCAATAGTAATACTTCCGTCAATAGTAATATTTCCGTCAATAGTAATACTTTCATCAATAGTAATACTTTTGTCAATAGTAATATTCCGTCAATAGTAATATTCCGTCAATAGTAATACTTTCGTCAATAGTAATACTTTCGTCAATAGTAATACTTCCGTCAATAGTAATACTTCCGTCAATAGTAATATTTCCATCAATAGTAATACTTCCGTCAATAGTAATACTTCCGTCAATAGTAATACTTTTGTCAATAGTAATATTTCCGTCAATAGTAATACTTTCGTCAATAGTAATACTTTCGTCAATAGTAATATTTCCGTCAATAGTAATACTTCCGTTAATAGTAATACTTTCGTCAATAGTAATACTTCCGTCAACAGTAATACTTCCGTCAAGAGTAATACTTCCGTCAATAGTAATACTTTCGTCAATAGTAATATTCCGTCAATAGTAATATTCCGTCAATAGTAATATTCCGTCAATAGTAATATTCCGTCAATAGTAATACTTTCGTCAATAGTAATACTTTCGTCAATAGTAATAGTTCCGTCAATAGTAATAGTTCCGTCAATAGTAATACTTCCGTCAATAGTAATACTTCCGTCAATAGTAATACTTCCGTCAATAGTAATACTTTCGTCAATAGTAGTATTCCGTCAATAGTAATATTCCGTCAATAGTAATATTCCGTCAATAGTAATATTCCGTCAATAGTAATACTTTCGTCAATAGTAATACTTTCGTCAATAGTAATAGTTCCGTCAATAGTAATAGTTCCGTCAATAGTAATACTTCCGTCAATAGTAATACTTCCGTCAATAGTAATACTTCCGTCAATAGTAATACTTTCGTCAATAGTAATACTTTCGTCAATAGTAACAATTTCGTCAATAGTAATACTTCCGTCAATAGTAATACTTTCGTCAATAGTAACACTTTCGTCAATAGTAATATTCCGTCAATAGTAATATTCCGTCAATAGTAACATTCCATCAATAGTAATACTTTCGTCAATAGTAATACTTTCGTCAATAGTAACAATTTCGTCAATAGTAATACTTCCGTCAATAGTAATACTTTCGTCAATAGTAACACTTTCGTCAATAGTAATATTCCATCAATAGTAATATTCCGTCAATAGTAATATTCCGTCAATAGTAATACTTTAGTCAATAGTAATACTTCCGTCAATAGTAATACTTCCGTCAATAGTAATACTTCCGTCAATAGTAATACTTCCGTCAATAGTAATACTTTCGTCAATAGTAATACTTCCGTCAATAGTAATACTTTCGTCAATAGTAACACTTTCGTCAATAGTAACACTTTCGTCAATAGTAATATTCCGTCAATAGTAATACTTTCGTTAATAGTAATACTTTCGTCAATAGTAATACTTCCGTCAATAGTAATACTTCCGTCAATAGTAATACTTTCATCAATAGTAATACTTCCGTCAATAGTAATACTTCCGTCAATAGTAATACTTTCGTCAATAGTAATACTTTCGTCAATAGTAATACTTTCGTCAATAGTAATATTCCGTCAATAGTAATACTTTCGTTAATAGTAATACTTCCGTCAATAGTAATACTTCCGTGAATAGTAATATTTCCGTCAATAGTAATACTTTCATCAATAGTAATACTTTTGTCAATAGTAATATTCCGTCAATAGTAATATTCCGTCAATAGTAATACTTTCGTCAATAGTAATACTTTCGTCAATAGTAATACTTCCGTCAATAGTAATACTTCCGTCAATAGTAATACTTTTGTCAATAGTAATATTTCCGTCAATAGTAATACTTCCGTCAATAGTAATACTTCCGTCAATAGTAATACTTTTGTCAATAGTAATATTTCCGTCAATAGTATTACTTTCGTCAATAGTAATACTTTCGTCAATAGTAATATTTCCGTCAATAGTAATACTTCCGTTAATAGTAATACTTTCGTCAACAGTAATACTTCCGTCAATAGTAATACTTCCGCCAATAGTAATATTCCGTCAATAGTAATATTCCGTCAATTGTAATATTCCGTCAATAGTAATATTCCGTCAATAGTAATATTCCGTCAATAGTAATACTTTCGTCAATAGTAATACTTTCGTCAATAGTAATAGTTCCGTCAATAGTAATAGTTCCGTCAATAGTAATACTTCCGTCAATAGTAATACTTCCGTCAATAGTAATACTTTCGTCAATAGTAATACTTTCGTCAATAGTAATACTTTCGTCAATAGTAATACTTTCTTCAATAGTAATACTTCCGTCAATAGTAATACTTTCGTCAATAGTAATACTTTCGTCAATAGTAATACTTTCGTCAATAGTAATATTCCGTCAATAGTAATATTCCGTCAATAGTAATACTTTCGTCAATAGTAATATTCCGTCAATAGTAATACTTTCGTCAATAGTAATATTCCGTCAATAGTAATACTTTCGTCAATAGTAATACTTCCGTCAATAGTAATACTTTCGTCAATAGTAATACTTTCTTCAATAGTAATACTTTTGTCAATAGTAATATTCCGTCAATAGTAATATTCCGTCAATAGTAATACTTTCGTCAATAGTAATACTTTCGTCAATAGTAATACTTCCGTCAATAGTAATACTTCCGTCAATAGTAATACTTTCGTCAATAGTAATACTTTCTTCAATAGTAATACTTCCGTCAATAGTAATATTCCGTCAATAGTAATATTCCGTCACTAGTAATACTTTCGTCAATAGTAATACTTTCGTCAATAGTAATACTTCCGTCAATAGTAATACTTTCGTCAATAGTAATACTTTCTTCAATAGTAATACTTTCTTCAATAGTAATACTTCCGTCAATAGTAATACTTCCGTCAATAGTAATATTCCGTCAATAGTAATATTATGTCAATAGTAATACTTTCGTCAATAGTAATACTTTCGTCAATAGTAATACTTTCGTCAATAGTAATATTCCGTCAATAGTAATACTTCCGTCAATAGTTATACTTCCGTCAATAGTAATATTTCTGTCAATAGTAATATTTCCGTCAATAGTAATATTTCCGTCAATAGTAATATTTCCGTCAATAGTAATATTTCCGTCAATAGTAATACTTTCGTCAATAGTAACAATTTCGTCAATAGTAATACTTTTGTCAATAGTAATATTTCCGTCAATAGTAATATTTCCGTCAATAGTAATACTTCCATCAATAGTAATATCTCCGTCAATAGTAACAGTTCCGTCAATAGTAATACTTCCGTCAATAGTGATACTTCCGTCAATAGTAATACTTCCGTCAATAGTAACAATTTCGTCAATAGTAATACTTCCGTCAATAGTAATACTTCCGTCAATAGTAATACTTCCGTCAATAGTAATACTTCCGTCAATAGTAATATTTCCGTCAATAGTAATATTTCCGTCAATAGTAATACTTCCGTCAATAGTAATACTTCCGTCAATTGTAATACTTCCGTCAATAGTAATACTTTCGTCAATAGTAATACTTTCGTCAATAGTAATACTTTCGTCAATAGTAACACTTTCGTCAATAGTAATACTCCGTCAATAGTAATACTTTCTTCAATTGTAATTCTTTCTTCAATAGTAATACTTTCGTCAATAGTAACACTTTCGTCAATAGTAATACTTTCGTCAATAGTAATACTTTCGTCAATAGTAATACTTCCGTCAATAGTAATACTTTCGTCAATAGTAATACTTTCGTCAAAAGTAACACTTTCGTCAATAGTAACACTTTCGTCAATAGTAACACTTTCGTCAATAGTAATATTCCGTCAATAGTAATACTTTCGTTAATAGTAATACTTTCGTCAATAGCAATACTTCCGTCAATAGTAATACTTTCGTCAATAGTAATACTTTCGTCAATAGTAATACTTCCGTCAATAGTAATACTTCCGTCAATAGTAATACTTTCGTCCATAGTAATACTTTCGTCAATAGTAATACTTTCATCAATAGTAATATTCCGTCAATAGTAATACTTTCGTCAATAGTAATACTTTCGTCAATAGTAATACTTCCGTCAATAGTAATACTTCCGTCAATAGTAATATTTCCGTCAATAGTAATACTTTCATCAATAGTAATACTTTTGTCAATAGTAATATTCCGTCAATAGTAATATTCCGTCAATAGTAATACTTTCGTCAATAGTAATACTTTCGTCAATAGTAATACTTCCGTCAATAGTAATACTTCCGTCAATAGTAATATTTCCATCAATAGTAATACTTCCGTCAATAGTAATACTTCCGTCAATAGTAATACTTTTGTCAATAGTAATATTTCCGTCAATAGTAATACTTTCGTCAATAGTAATACTTTCGTCAATAGTAATATTTCCGTCAATAGTAATACTTCCGTTAATAGTAATACTTTCGTCAATAGTAATACTTCCGTCAACAGTAATACTTCCGTCAAGAGTAATACTTCCGTCAATAGTAATACTTTCGTCAATAGTAATATTCCGTCAATAGTAATATTCCGTCAATAGTAATATTCCGTCAATAGTAATATTCCGTCAATAGTAATACTTTCGTCAATAGTAATACTTTCGTCAATAGTAATAGTTCCGTCAATAGTAATAGTTCCGTCAATAGTAATACTTCCGTCAATAGTAATACTTCCGTCAATAGTAATACTTCCGTCAATAGTAATACTTTCGTCAATAGTAGTATTCCGTCAATAGTAATATTCCGTCAATAGTAATATTCCGTCAATAGTAATATTCCGTCAATAGTAATACTTTCGTCAATAGTAATACTTTCGTCAATAGTAATAGTTCCGTCAATAGTAATAGTTCCGTCAATAGTAATACTTCCGTCAATAGTAATACTTCCGTCAATAGTAATACTTCCGTCAATAGTAATACTTTCGTCAATAGTAATACTTTCGTCAATAGTAACAATTTCGTCAATAGTAATACTTCCGTCAATAGTAATACTTTCGTCAATAGTAACACTTTCGTCAATAGTAATATTCCGTCAATAGTAATATTCCGTCAATAGTAACATTCCATCAATAGTAATACTTTCGTCAATAGTAATACTTTCGTCAATAGTAACAATTTCGTCAATAGTAATACTTCCGTCAATAGTAATACTTTCGTCAATAGTAACACTTTCGTCAATAGTAATATTCCATCAATAGTAATATTCCGTCAATAGTAATATTCCGTCAATAGTAATACTTTAGTCAATAGTAATACTTCCGTCAATAGTAATACTTCCGTCAATAGTAATACTTCCGTCAATAGTAATACTTCCGTCAATAGTAATACTTTCGTCAATAGTAATACTTCCGTCAATAGTAATACTTTCGTCAATAGTAACACTTTCGTCAATAGTAACACTTTCGTCAATAGTAATATTCCGTCAATAGTAATACTTTCGTTAATAGTAATACTTTCGTCAATAGTAATACTTCCGTCAATAGTAATACTTCCGTCAATAGTAATACTTTCATCAATAGTAATACTTCCGTCAATAGTAATACTTCCGTCAATAGTAATACTTTCGTCAATAGTAATACTTTCGTCAATAGTAATACTTTCGTCAATAGTAATATTCCGTCAATAGTAATACTTTCGTTAATAGTAATACTTCCGTCAATAGTAATACTTCCGTGAATAGTAATATTTCCGTCAATAGTAATACTTTCATCAATAGTAATACTTTTGTCAATAGTAATATTCCGTCAATAGTAATATTCCGTCAATAGTAATACTTTCGTCAATAGTAATACTTTCGTCAATAGTAATACTTCCGTCAATAGTAATACTTCCGTCAATAGTAATACTTTTGTCAATAGTAATATTTCCGTCAATAGTAATACTTCCGTCAATAGTAATACTTCCGTCAATAGTAATACTTTTGTCAATAGTAATATTTCTGTCAATAGTATTACTTTCGTCAATAGTAATACTTTCGTCAATAGTAATATTTCCGTCAATAGTAATACTTCCGTTAATAGTAATACTTTCGTCAACAGTAATACTTCCGTCAATAGTAATACTTCCGCCAATAGTAATATTCCGTCAATAGTAATATTCCGTCAATTGTAATATTCCGTCAATAGTAATATTCCGTCAATAGTAATATTCCGTCAATAGTAATACTTTCGTCAATAGTAATACTTTCGTCAATAGTAATAGTTCCGTCAATAGTAATAGTTCCGTCAATAGTAATACTTCCGTCAATAGTAATACTTCCGTCAATAGTAATACTTTCGTCAATAGTAATACTTTCGTCAATAGTAATACTTTCGTCAATAGTAATACTTTCTTCAATAGTAATACTTCCGTCAATAGTAATACTTTCGTCAATAGTAATACTTTCGTCAATAGTAATACTTTCGTCAATAGTAATATTCCGTCAATAGTAATATTCCGTCAATAGTAATACTTTCGTCAATAGTAATATTCCGTCAATAGTAATACTTTCGTCAATAGTAATATTCCGTCAATAGTAATACTTTCGTCAATAGTAATACTTCCGTCAATAGTAATACTTTCGTCAATAGTAATACTTTCTTCAATAGTAATACTTTTGTCAATAGTAATATTCCGTCAATAGTAATATTCCGTCAATAGTAATACTTTCGTCAATAGTAATACTTTCGTCAATAGTAATACTTCCGTCAATAGTAATACTTCCGTCAATAGTAATACTTTCGTCAATAGTAATACTTTCTTCAATAGTAATACTTCCGTCAATAGTAATATTCCGTCAATAGTAATATTCCGTCACTAGTAATACTTTCGTCAATAGTAATACTTTCGTCAATAGTAATACTTCCGTCAATAGTAATACTTTCGTCAATAGTAATACTTTCTTCAATAGTAATACTTTCTTCAATAGTAATACTTCCGTCAATAGTAATACTTCCGTCAATAGTAATATTCCGTCAATAGTAATATTATGTCAATAGTAATACTTTCGTCAATAGTAATACTTTCGTCAATAGTAATACTTTCGTCAATAGTAATATTCCGTCAATAGTAATACTTCCGTCAATAGTTATACTTCCGTCAATAGTAATATTTCTGTCAATAGTAATATTTCCGTCAATAGTAATATTTCCGTCAATAGTAATATTTCCGTCAATAGTAATATTTCCGTCAATAGTAATACTTTCGTCAATAGTAACAATTTCGTCAATAGTAATACTTTTGTCAATAGTAATATTTCCGTCAATAGTAATATTTCCGTCAATAGTAATATTTCCTAGTAATACTTCCGTCAATAGTAATACTTCCGTCAATAGTAATATTCCGTCAATAGTAATATTCCGTCAATAGTAATACTTCCGTCAATAGTAATACTTTCGTCAATAGTAATACTTTACATGGTGAACTGGTCACATCAAATATGGCTTGGGTTTACCCCACACGTCAGACAGGGTACGTTACCCCTCCCCCTAACCTACAATGTATAATAGTCTGCTTCTGGTATAATGTGTTTCACTTGACAAATTACTATAGTGGCGAGATGGACTCTAAAGCTATTACTATTAAAGCCAAGGGGGCTTTCAGTAAGGATAAATCACTACTAAGTTTTCTTGAACAAGTCCAACAGAGCATCTTTAAGGGTCTTAAACAATCCTCACCCATCGCTACAGAAGAAATGACCAGTATGTTATTGGGCGAGACTAACCTACCAGATGTTATCGACGACATCAAGGAGTTTAATTATACAAATGTATGGAATAAGCCAGTGTTCGGTTTAACCAAGTGGGACCTGGTTTGTATCCCAATTGATTATGTGGCACCCACACATTACCGCAATATCCTACCCAATGCTGGAAGGGTATTGGGTCTCACACCAAAGGAACACAACCTTAGTTCAATACAACAATACGTGTTAAATTCGCACATATGTGAGAATGTCCAGGTCTACATAATATTCCCTTTGCTCTTAATACCGGAAAACGTAATTGTGTTCAAAGATGATGTAGTACAAGCATTAAAGGATTCTCCCTACATGGAAGACCACAACATGAGGATGGTGGACATGGTT
Source organism: Lithodes maja (assembly GCA_037953745.1). Taxonomy (NCBI): domain Eukaryota; kingdom Metazoa; phylum Arthropoda; class Malacostraca; order Decapoda; family Lithodidae; genus Lithodes; species Lithodes maja. Next base: position 34,717 of record JBAKBP010014636.1, on the reverse strand, counting down.
GAGTGGCCAGTCAAACTACCTCGCCATGAGAATATGAACTACGACCAGGATTGCAGCTATATTGAGGAGTTACAATTGTCAGACGTTCAGAGTGGCCAGGTCATAGCCGTGAGTTGTTACGAAAAAAACCAAGTACTACTTTGCGTTAACTAGCTCATCGCTGGAGGGGTTGAAGGATGATATCATTGACAAACTAAAGAAAGAGCCAATGTTGGAACATGTGTCATTCTATGATAACACACTGACACGTAAGGATGCATACAGGAATACGCACGTTACCATTGTTGTATGTACCCTAGGAGGAGATACCCTGGAGGGAGAGCAGGCTTACAAGAAGCTGCAGTCGACTAAAGTGAAAGAGTTGAGGGATACCCTGAAAGAGAACCTGTCGAGAAAACATATAGAAGGGGTTGTTAACCATACAGAACCTTTCAGGGCTATGGGGGCTAATCATGTGGCGGTTACTGTGGATCTAAACACGGGCATAAGACATGGGGTGTTGTCTTCTCTTTCAGATGTCATGGGGTGTAAGGTTCACATCTTTGACGAGAGGTTCTCCCCACACTTTTGTGTTGGTGGTGATGAAAACGGCAATGTGAAAAACAGTGTACTTCAGGATAAATTACCTAAACATCTAAAGATGAAAGGAAACCATAAGGAGGTCCTCCTTATGGTTTCCTTTCATCTTTAGATGTTTAGGTAATTTATCCTGAAGTACACTGTTTTTCACATTGCCGTTTTCATCACGACCAACACAAAAGTGTGGGGAGAACCTCTCGTCAAAGATGTGAACCTTCTAAATACAGTTACAGTCACCAATACTAAGATAACCTTTGACACATTTATCTTTGGGAAAATCACAGCCTATGACAGTACACCCATAATATGTGGGTTTGACCTAGAGTAAATGCACCACCTAAATTGTTTTAGAGACTCCATATGAATATAGATAGCTTTATCAAATTGCTTCTTATTGTGACCCCTTATGAATATAGATAACTGTATCAAATTTCTTCTTATTGTTGATTAGGTCAGGTTGGGACGTAGATACACAGAAGCAGACATATATACATTGTAGGTTAGGGACTCTAAATCCAGTTTCGTGTCTCCAAGACAAGTTCACTTTTAGTGTGGGGTGTTGTCTTCTCTTTCGGAGGTCATGATGAATATAGATAGCTTTATCAAATTGCTTCTTATTGTCGAGCTAATTTTTGAATCTACTATAAACATTGTTAAATGTATGGATATGTGGTATGTTTTTGTTTACAATAAACTGTATTTAACCAAACAACGTGTTTCTTTTTCACCTTGAATAATGTTGATAAAGCCAATGTAGAAGAATCCAGGAAAGTCGAAGTTTTTTCGAATCCGAAAAATTGAATGAGGCCAACTGAATGATGAGAATAACCTTGACTATATATATATATATATACTGGAGAGGGATGGAGGGAGGGGATAGATCCAATGTGTGAGTCAAGTAGTGAAGTCATTCTTATTATTAACCCTTTATATATCATATACCATCAATAGTAATACTTTCGTCACATTTTTATATTATCAACTTGTTTTTCTGCAAGCCTGTGGAGCAGCCAGTCATGATGTGCCAGGAGTGCGATATCGAGAAGAGGATCGGCCTGGATATGAAACTGTGCAGCCACACACCTATTTTGCCTGGGATGCCGAGTTTCTTAATCTTGTGAAGGAGGATGCCGTGATCCACCTTGTCGAATGCTTTAGCAACACGACATCCACATTTTCTCCCTCTGCAAGCCTGTGGAGCAGCCAGTCATGATGTGCCAGGAGTGCGATAGCGAGAAGAGGATAGGCCTGGATATGTGTTTATTTTAAGACCTTTCTATGCATGACAAGTTGATTGATGGTAACCTACTTTTTACCGGAAGGGAGAGAGAGTCTGTCTGTCTGTCTACATATTGTGTGTATACACATATACATATTTCATAAAACAATGGCTACACTCGCGATCCAGTCGGTATACTCCATACATACTCGAAAAACGCCTACCCCTGGTGCAATGCATAAATGTGTTGATTTTCGATGTGAGCATCCTAGGTTCGAATCCCCGGACTGCCACATGTGTTTGTTAATTTCATTAATCGAGTTTAGGAGTAAAGTTGGTTGGTGGAGAGAACATAATAATTAATTCAGGTTCAGTAGTAGTTTATCGAGAGGCCTTCCTGCCCCATTAATTACTATTTCCTTTCACCTATGCATAGCCTATGATAGCGCAGTTGGAAAGTGTGTACATGCTTAGATTGATATGCAGGATTCGAAACTGCATATTGAATCGTAGGCTTGTCCACCTTTCTTTAACTGTCTTCGTGGTGCAATACATAAGTGTGTTGATTTTCGATGTGAGCATCCTAGGTTCGAATCCCCGGACTGCCACATGTGTTTGTAAATTTCATTAATCGAGTTTAGGAGTAAAATTGGTTGGTGGAGAGAACATAATAATTACGTTGAGTTCCGGAGATTTGTAGTAGACGCTTTAGAAATTTGGTCAGTCTGAGGCGAGGCTAGATTTCCACAGTCGGTGCACTAGTTTTAAAAGGGAATATCACACCCCGTTAACTGTAAGGAAGGTTACGGATCGGTGTGGCTGTAGAAGCCCACATTCTCAACTCTAATATGCTAAAATCTAGTCTCAAACTGACCGAGTGTTGTAGCGTTCCTAAACTGACTACCTCTAGATATTCGAGAAACTGAAAGTTGACAAAACTCACTCACTCCCTCCATTGTTCGTACCAACGCTACCACCTTGAGATTCAACTAGATCTTTTGTCAACTTTCAGTTTTTCGAATATCTAGGTAGTCAGTTTAGGAACACTACAACACTCGGTCAGTTTGAAACCAGATTTTAGCATATCAGAGTTGAGAATGTGGGCTTCTACAGCCATATCATCCATTGAAAAGAGTGAAGTTGGGGAAAGCACCAGGAACCGATGGAGTGTGTGGGGAAATGTTGAGGTATGGTGGTGAGATAGTGATAGAATGGGTATGGAAAATGTGCAAACTAGCATGGGAGAAGGGGCTGCTGCACAGATCTCATCCTTAAACACCTTGCTCATCTCCTCCACTTCCTCCATAACTTCCAGGTCGAACCCACCTAGTCGTCTTTCCACTGCTCTCCTGTACTCCTCCCTGACTTCCTCCTCCTGCAACCTCTCCACCCTCCTCACCATTCCACCCTCCTCTCGCCTCCCTCCCGCTCTCCTCACCCACTTCTTTTGTATCCTAACCTTAGTGGGGTAAACCCAAGCCATATTTGATGTGACCAGTTCACCATGTAAAGTACTACTATTGACGGAAGTACTACTATTGACGGAAGTATTAAGTATTACTATTGACGGAATATTACTATGGACGAAAGTATTACTATGGACGAAAGTAGTACTATTAATGGAATATTACTATTGACGGAATATTACTATTGACGGAATATTACTATTGACGGAATATTACTATTGACGAAAGTATTACTATTGACGAAAGTATTACTATTAACGAAAGTATTACTATTGACGAAAGTATTACGATTGACGAAAGTATTACTATTAACGAAAGTATTACTATTGACGAAAGTATTACTATTGAAGAAAGTATTACTATTGACGAAAGTATTACAATTGATGAAAGTATTACTATTGACGGAAATATTACTATTGACGAAAGTATTACTATTGACGGAATATTACTAGTGACGGAATATTACTAGTGACGAAAGTATTACTATTGACGGAATATTACTAGTGACGAAAGTATTACTATTGACGGAATATTACTATTGACGGAATATTACTATTGACGAAAGTATTACTATTGACGAAAGTATTACTATTGACGAAAGTATTACTATTGGAACGAAAGTCATTGATTGATTATGCATGTGTGGATGAACGAATGAAGAAATCTGTGATGGATGCTAGGGTGTATAGGGGTATTGGAGGGGGTCTGTCTGATCATTATGTAGTCAACCTAAAGAGGTTGGGTCGGTGGGCTTGCGACCCCCACCCGGAAAAAATATCTAAGCAAAAAAAAACGAACGAACAGCCTCGGATGCGGACGGAACCAACGTTGACGAACCACGACCGACTAAGGACATGCCTTCGGACATTCTGAGAATGGCTACATGGAATGTTAGTGTCATGAATGATGGCACAAAAGAGAGAGAGGTTCTGGAAGTGTTAGTGAATGCCAGGCTGGATGTATGTGGAATGACAGAGACCAAATGGAAAGGTTCAGAGGTGAGAGAGTGGGAGTGTGGAATGGGTGTGTGTGCTGGAGTGAGTGAAGGAACAGCGAGAGAAGGTGCATGTTTGTTTGTAAGTAGCAAATGGAAGGAATGTGTAAGAGAGTATGGGTCTGTGTGTTCAAGGATTGTGTGGGTGAAAATGAAAGTAGGAATACAAACGTGGGTGATTGTATGCGTGTATGCCCCGACAGAGGATATACTTGAAAGAAAGAAAGAGGAGTTCTGGATGAATGTGGAGGCGTGCCTGGAGAAGTTTGACAAGAACGAAAGAATATTTCTGATTGGGGATATGAATGGTAAGGTGGGTGATAGGAAAGTTGAGGGAGTGGTGGGAGGGTGGGGGGTACCATCAGAGGTGAATGGGAATGGTAGTGCACTTGTGGACGTATGTGTGGGGAGGAGGCTGTGGATAGCCAACACCTTCTTCCGACACAGAATGATCCACAGGTACACGTGGAAACGGATGTTGACGATGAAGGATAAGACAGTGGTGGAACGAAAGTCATTGATTGATTATGTATGTGTGGATGAACGAATGAAGAAATCTGTGATGGATGCTAGGGTGTATAGGGGTATTGGAGGGGGTCTGTCTGATCATTATGTAGTGGTAGCTAAGGTTAGGATACAAAAGAAGTGGGTGAGGAGAGCGGGAGGGAGGCGAGAGGAGGGTGGAATGGTGAGGAGGGTGGAGAGGTTGCAGGAGGAGGAAGTCAGGGAGGAGTACAGGAGAGCAGTGGAAAGACGACTAGGTGGGTTCGACCTGGAAGTTATGGAGGAAGTGGAGGAGATGAGCAAGGTGTTTAAGGATGAGATCTGTGCAGCATGTGAGGAGGTGTGTGGAGTGAGGAGAAGAGGGAGGGGAGTGAAAGGTACAGCATGGTGGACAGAAGAGGTAAGAATAGCTGTGGAAGAAAAGAAGAAAGCATATAGAGAGTGGTTGGGTAGTAGAGGGAATGAAGATTCCGAGAGACAGAAACAAGCGAGGTACGTGGAGAGTAAGAGGGTGGTGAAGAGAGTAGTGAAGGAAAGTAAGAGAAGAGTAGATGAGGAATTTGGAAGGAATCTGAGTGTAAAATGGAGGGAGAGTAAGAAACTGTTCTGGAAAGAAGTCAAGAAAGTTAGGGAAGGAAGCAAGGGAAACAGTAAGGGTGTGAAAGATAAGAATGGGAGAATGCTAGCCGAGAAGCAAGAGAGAGTCGAAAGATGGAGGGAGTACTTCAGTGAGTTGCTAAATGAAAGGAATGAAGAGCCAGCAAACATAGCTGGATATGGTATGGGAGAGAGAAGAAGAGAAGTAGTGGAGGAGGAGGTGGGGATCAGGAGGTCAGAAGTGTGGGAAGCCATGAAAAGAGTGAAGTTGGGGAAAGCACCAGGAACAGATGGAGTGTGTGGGGAAATGTTGAGGTATGGTGGTGAGATAGTGATAGAATGGGTATGGAAAATGTGCAAACTAGCATGGGAGAAGGGGAGTGTACCCGATGACTGGAAGACTGGCATAATAGTCCTCCTATATAAGGGCAAAGGGGAAAGAGGAGTGTGTGGTAACCACCGAGGAATATGTCTTCTAAGCGTAGTAGGGAAGGTATACAGTAGGGTAGTGATTGAGAGAGTGAGAGTGAGAACGGAGAAATGGATAGGCGACGAGCAGGGAGGCTTTAGGAAGGGAAGAGGATGTGTAGATCAGATTTTTACCCTGAATTGTGTTGTGGAGAAGTATCTGGAGAAGAAACAAAAGGTGTATGTTGCCTTTATGGACTTGGAGAAGGCCTATGACAGAGTGGATAGAGAAGGTTTGTGGAAAGTACTTAGAATATACGGGGTAGAGGGCAAGTTGCTGAAAGCAGTGAAGAGCATGTATGAGGGTGCAAAGGCGGCAGTATGTGTGGAGAGTGAGCAGAGCGAGTTCTTTGACCTGAATGTTGGTTTGAAACAGGGGTGTGTGATGTCCCCGTGGTTGTTTACTGTATATATGGATGGAGTTATGAAAGAAATACTATCAAGAGCAGTGGATGTTGGTGTATCGCTGAAAAGGGAGGGAATTGAGTGGAAGCTACCTATACTGCTGTTTGCGGATGATACAGTTCTGATGAGTGATAATGAATGGGAGTTGCAGGGTCTGGTAAATGAGTTTGGAACAGTGTGCGAAAAACGGAATTTGAAGGTAAATACGGGGAAGAGCAAGGTTATGGTCTTCGAAAGGGGTGAAGTCACAGAGTGTGAGGTGAAGCTGAACAGTCAGGCTATGGAGATCGTCAACTCTTTTAAGTATCTGGGCAGTGTGTTGAGTAAAGATGGGACTATGGATGAAGAGGTGCGGGAGAGGGTACAACAGGGGAAGAGGGTTGTAGGAACGGTAAAAGCAAGAAATAGGGTGGTCAGTATGGAAGTGAAGAAGTCCTTGCATGACAGTGTGGTAATCCCGACACTGACTTACGGAAGCGAAGCATGGACGTTGGTTGAGAGACTCAGACCAAGAGTGAGAGCAGTGGAAATTAATTACTTAAGGAGTGCGTGCGGAATTACATGGAGGGATAGACAGACTAATGAGGAAGTAAGAAGGAGGTGTGGTGTGGAGGTAGATGTGCTGGAAAGTGTGAAAAGGAACAACTTGAGATGGTTCGGCCATATGGAACGTATGGAAAGCGAGAGAATGACTAAGAGGGTGTACGAGAGCGAGGTGGAGGGACAGAGGGGGAGAGGTAGACCGAATATGAGGTGGAAGGATGGAGTGAGGAACTACATGAATGAAGGCGGTGCTGGTTGGGGGGAGGGGCTTCGACTGACTGGGGACAGAGGTGCATGGGGGCGGTTCGTTCGTGGCCACCCCTTCGGGGATCACGGCGTCAGGCAATAGATAGATAGATAGATAGATAGCTCGTCAGACAGGGTTACCCCCCCCCTAACCTACAATGTATACATAGTCTGCTTCTGGTATAATGTGTTTCACTTGACAAATTACTATAGTGGCGAGATGGACTCTAAAGCTATTACTATTAAAGCCAAGGGGGCTTTCAGTAAGGATAAATCACTACTAAGTTTTCTTGAACAAGTCCAACAGAGCATCTTTAAGGGTCTTAAACAATCCTCACCCATCGCTACAGAAGAAATGACCAGTATGTTATTGGGCGAGACTAACAAACCAGATGTGATCGACGACATCAAGGAGTTTAATCATAAAAATGTATGGAATAAGCCAGTGTTCGGTTTAACCAAGTGGGACCTGGTTTGTATCCCAATTGATTATGTGGCACCCGCACATTACCGCAATATCCTACCCAATGCTGGAAGGGTATTGGGTCTCACACCAAAGGAACACAACCTTAGTTCAATACAACAATACGTGTTATATTCGCACATAATATGTGAGAATGTCCAGGTCTACATATTCCCATTGCTCTTAATACCGGAAAACGTAATTGTGTTCAAAGATGATGTAGTACAAGCATTAAAGGATTCTCCCTACCTGGAAGACCACAACATGAGGATGGTAGACGTGGTTGAGTGGCCAGTCAAACTACCCCGCCGTGAGAATATGAACTACGACCAGGATTGCAGCTATATTGAGGAGTTACACTTGTCAGACGTCCAGAGTGGCCAGGTCATAGCCGTGAGTTGTTACGAAAAACCCAAGTACTACTTTGCGTTAACTAGCTCATCGCTGGAGGGGTTGAAGGATGATATCATTGACAAACTAAAGAAAGAGCCAATGTTGGAACATGTGTCATTCCATAATAACACACTGACACGTAAGGATGCATACAGGAAGCACGTTACCATTGTTGTATGTACCCTAGGAGGAGATACCCTGGAGGGAGAGCAGGCTTACAAGAAGCTGCAGTCTACTAAAGTGAAAGAGTTGAGGGATACCCTGAAAGAGAACCTGTCGAGAAAACATATAGAAGGGGTTGTTAACCATACAGAACCTTTCAGGGCTATGGGGGCTAATTATGTGGCAGTTAATGTGGATCTAAACACGGGCATAAGACGTGGGGTGTTGTCTTCTCTTTCAGATGTCATGGGGTGTAAGGTTCACATCTTTGACAAGAGGTTCTTCCCACACTTTTGTGTCGGTCGTGATGAAAACGGCAATGTGAAAAACAGTGTACTTCAGGATAAATTACCTAAACATCTAAAGATGAAAGGAAACCATAAGGAGGACCGCCTTCTAAATACAGTTACAGTCACCAATACAAAGATAACCTTTGACACATTTATCTTTGGGAAAATCACAGCCTATGACAGTACACCCATAATATGTGGGTTTGACCTAGAGTAAATGCACCACCTAAATTGTATAAGAGACTCCATATGAATATAGATAGCTTTATCAAATTGCTTCTTATTGTGACCCCTTATGGATATAGATAACTGTATCAAATTTCTTCTTATTGTTGATTAGGTCAGGTTGGGACGTAGATACACAGAAGCAGACATATATACATTGTAGGTTAGGGACTCTAAATCCAGTTTCGTGTCTCCAAGACAAGTTCACTTTTAGTGTGGGGTGTTGTCTTCTCTTTCGGAGGTCATGATGAATATAGATAGCTTTATCAAATTGCTTCTTATTGTCGAGCTAATTTTTGAATCTACTATAAACATTGTTAAATGTATGGATATGTGGTATGTTTGTGTTTACAATAAACTGTATTTAACCAAAAAACGTGTTTCTTTTTCACCTTGAATAATGTTGATAAAGCCAATGTAGAAGAATCCAGGAATGTCGAAGTTTTTTCGAATCCGAAAAACTGAATGAGGCCAACTGAATGATGAGAATAACCTTGACTATATATATATATATATATATATATATATATATACTGGAGGGGGATGGAGGGAGGGGATAGATCCAATGTGTGAGTCAAGTAGTGAAGTCATTCTTATTATTAACCCTTTATATATCATATACCATCAATAGTAATACTTTCGTCACATTTTTATATTATCAACTTGTTTTTCTGCAAGCCTGTGGAGCAGCCAGTCATGATGTGCCAGGAGTGCGATATCGAGAAGAGGATCGGCCTGGATATGAAACTGTGCAGCCACACACCTATTTTGCCTGGGATGCCGAGTTTCTTAATCTTGTGAAGGAGGATGCCGTGATCCACCTTGTCGAATGCTTTAGCAACACGACATCCACATTTTCTCCCTCTGCAAGCCTGTGGAGCAGCCAGTCACGATGTGCCAGGAGTGCGATAGCGAGAAGAGGATAGGCCTGGATATGTGTTTATTTTAAGACCTTTCTATGCATGACAAGTTGATTGATGGTAACCTACTTTTTACCGGAAGGGAGAGAGAGTCTGTCTGTCTGTCTACATATTGTGTGTATACACATATACATATTTCATAAAACAATGGCTACACTCGCGATCCAGTCGGTATACTCCATACATACTCGAAAAACGCCTACCCCTGGTGCAATGCATAAATGTGTTGATTTTCGATGTGAGCATCCTAGGTTCGAATCCCCGGACTGCCACATGTGTTTGTTAATTTCATTAATCGAGTTTAGGAGTAAAGTTGGTTGGTGGAGAGAACATAATAATTAATTCAGGTTCAGTAGTAGTTTATCGAGAGGCCTTTCTGACCCATTAATTACTATTTCCTTTCACCTATGCATAGCCTATGATAGCGCAGTTGGAAAGTGTGTACATGCTTAGATTGATATGCAGGATTCGAAACTGCATATTAAATCGTAGGCTTGTCCACCTTTCTTTAACTGTCTTCGTGGTGCAATACATAAGTGTGTTGATTTTCGATGTGAGCATCCTAGGTTCGAATCCCCGGACTGCCACATGTGTTTGTTAATTTCATTAATCGAGTTTAGGAGTAAAGTTGGTTGGTGGAGAGAACATAATAATTACGTTGAGTTCCGGAGATTTGTAGTAGACGCTTTAGAAATTTGGTCAGTCTGAGGCGAGGCTAGATTTCCACAGTCGGTGCACTAGTTTTAAAAGGGAATATCACACCCTGTTAACTGTAAGGAAGGTTACGGATCGGTGTGGCTGTAGAAGCCCACATTCTCAACTCTAATATGCTAAAATCTAGTCTCAAACTGACCGAGTGTTGTAGCGTTCCTAAACTGACTACCTCTAGATATTCGAGAAACTGAAAGTTGACAAAACTCACGCACTCCCTCCATTGTTCGTACCAACGCTACCACCTTGAGATTCAACTAGATCTTTTGTCAACTTTCAGTTTTTCGAATATCTAGGTAGTCAGTTTAGGGACACTACAACACTCGGTCAGTTTGAAACCAGATTTTAGCATATCAGAGTTGAGAATGTGGGCTTCTACAGCCATATCATCCATTGAAAAGAGTGAAGTTGGGGAAAGCACCAGGAACCGATGGAGTGTGTGGGGAAATGTTGAGGTATGGTGGTGAGATAGTGATAGAATGGGTATGGAAAATGTGCAAACTAGCATGGGAGAAGGGGCTGCTGCACAGATCTCATCCTTAACCCGTGGAGCCCCGGCTAGTTTTGTAATGTTTGCGCACCAGAACCCGGCCGGTTTTCAAAAAATGGTTTTATTCCAGAAACAATAGCGAATGGGTTAGGAATGAAGGAAAAACCACGAAAAACCGCTCAAAAAGCTTAAAAAATGGTCCTACAGAGCCCCCGAAAACGGATTTTATAAGAGTAAAAATTTGAAGGCAATTATCCCAAAAAAACAGGTTATTGCGCGCTCGCGCGCACGCACGTGGACTTTGAGAGTTTTCAACCATCGGCACGGTTGCGTGGGATACGTACACAGTTCCCATACAAATCTGAGCCCTCTTGCGTGGCTACACCTGAGGTTACGGTCGGCGCAATTAGGGGCAATTAGGGTGACGCGCCAGGCGCGTCTCTGGGGCTGTGCGTTACATACATCGCCGACGCGCCAGGCGCGTCGCTGGGGCTGTACGGGTTAAACACCTTGCTCATCTCCTCCACTTCCTCCATAACTTCCAGGTCGAACCCACCTAGTCGTCTTTCCACTGCTCTCCTGTACTCCTCCCTGACTTCCTCCTCCTGCAACCTCTCCACCCTCCTCACCATTCCACCCTCCTCTCGCCTCCCTCCCGCTCTCCTCACCCACTTCTTTTGTATCCTAACCTTAGTGGGGTAAACCCAAGCCATATTTGATGTGACCAGTTCACCATGTAAAGTACTACTATTGACGGAAGTACTACTATTGACGGAAGTATTAAGTATTACTATTGACGGAATATTACTATGGACGAAAGTATTACTATGGACGAAAGTATTACTATTAATGGAATATTACTATTGACGGAATATTACTATTGACGGAATATTACTATTGACGGAATATTACTATTGACGAAAGTATTACTATTGACGAAAGTATTACTATTAACGAAAGTATTACTATTGACGAAAGTATTACTATTTACGAAAGTATTACTATTAACGAAAGTATTACTATTGACGAAAGTATTACTATTGAAGAAAGTATTACTATTGACGAAAGTATTACTATTGACGAAAGTATTACTATTGACGGAAATATTACTATTGACGAAAGTATTACTATTGACGGAATATTACTAGTGACGGAATATTACTATTGACGAAAGTATTACTATTGACGGAATATTACTAGTGACGAAAGTATTACTATTGACGGAATATTACTATTGACGGAATATTACTATTGACGAAAGTATTACTATTGACGAAAGTATTACTATTGACGAAAGTATTACTATTGGAACGAAAGTCATTGATTGATTATGTATGTGTGGATGAACGAATGAAGAAATCTGTGATGGATGCTAGGGTGTATAGGGGTATTGGAGGGGGTCTGTCTGATCATTATGTAGTGGTAGCTCGTCAGACAGGGTTACCCCCCCCCCCCCCTAACCTACAATGTATATATAGTCTGCTTCTGGTATAATGTGTTTCACTTGACAAATTACTATAGTGGCGAGATGGACTCTAAAGCTATTACTATTAAAGCCAAGGGGGCTTTCAGTAAGGATAAATCACTACTAAGTTTTCTTGAACAAGTCCAACAGAGCATCTTTAAGGGTCTTAAACAATCCTCACCCATCGTTACAGAAGAAATGACCAGTATGTTATTGGGCGAGACTAACCAACCAGATGTGATCGACGACATCAAGGAGTTTAATCATAAAAATGTATGGAATAAGCCAGTGTTCGGTTTAACCAAGTGGGACCTGGTTTGTATCCCAATTGATTATGTGGCACCCGCACATTACCGCAATATCCTACCCAATGCTGGAAGGGTATTGGGTCTCACACCAAAGGAACACAACCTTAGTTCAATACAACAATACGTGTTAAATTCGCACATATGTGAGAATGTCCAGGTCTACATATTCCCATTGCTCTTAATACCGGAAAACGTAGTTGTGTTCAAAGATGATGTAGTACAAGCATTAAAGGATTCTCCCTACCTTGAAGACCACAACATGAGGATGGTGGACGTGGTTGAGTGGCCAGTCAAACTACCCCGCCGTGAGAATATGAACTACGACCAGGATTGCAGCTATATTGAGGAGTTACACTTGTCAGACGTCCAGAGTGGCCAGGTCATAGCCGTGAGTTGTTACGAAAAACCCAAGTACTACTTTGCGTTAACTAGCTCATCGCTGGAGGGGTTGAAGGATGATATCATTGACAAACTAAAGAAAGAGCCAATGTTGGAACATGTGTCATTCCATAATAACACACTGACACGTAAGGATGCATACAGGAAGCACATTACCATTGTTGTATGTACCCTAGGAGGAGATACCCTGGAGGGAGAGCAGGCTTACAAGAAGCTGCAGTCTACTAAAGTGAAAGAGTTGAGGGATACCCTGAAAGAGAACCTGTCGAGAAAACATATAGAAGGGGTTGTTAACCATACAGAACCTTTCAGGGCTATGGGGGCTAATTATGTGGCGGTTAATGTGGATCTAAACACGGGCATAAGACGTGGGGTGTTGTCTTCTCTTTCAGATGTCATGGGGTGTAAGGTTCACATCTTTGACGAGAGGTTCTTCCCACACTTTTATGTTGGTCGTGATGGAAACGGCAATGTGAAAAACAGTGTACTTCAGGATAAATTACCTAAACATTTAAAGATGAAAGGAAACTATAAGGAGGACCGCCTTCTAAATACAGTTACAGTCACCAATGCTAAGATAACCTTTGACACATTTATCTTTGGGAAAATCACAGCCTATGACAGTACACCCATAATATGTGGGTTTGACCTAGAGTAAATGCACCACCTAAATTGTATAAGACTCCATATGAATATAGATAGCTTTATCAAATTGCTTCTTATTGTGACCCCTTATGAATATAGATAACTGTATCAAATTTCTTCTTATTGTTGATTAGGTCAGGTTGGGACGTAGATACACAGAAGCGGACATATATACATTGTAGGTTAGGGACTCTAAATCCAGTTTCGTGTCTCCAAGACAAGTTCACTTTTAGTGTGGGGTGTTGTCTTCTCTTTCGGAGGTCATGATGAATATAGATAGCTTTATCAAATTGCTTCTTATTGTCGAGCTAATTTTTGAATCTACTATAAACATTGTTAAATGTATGGATATGTGGTATGTTTTTGTTTACAATAAACTGTATTTAACCAAAAAACGTGTTTCTTTTTCACCTTGAATAATGTTGATAAAGCCAATGTAGAAGAATCCAGGAAAGTCGAAGTTTTTTCGAATCCGAAAAACTGAATTAGGCCAACTTAATGATGAGAATAACCTTGACTATATATATATATATATATACTGTATATATATATACTGGAGGGGGATGGAGGGAGGGGATAGATCCAATGTGTGAGTCAAGTAGTGAAGTCATTCTTATTATTAACCCTTTATATATCATATACCATCAATAGTAATACTTTCGTCACATTTTTATATTATCAACTTGTTTTTCTGCAAGCACGGCATCCTCCCTCGTACACCCTCTTAGTCATTCTCTCGCTTTCCATACGTTCCATATGGCCGAACCATCTCAAGTTGTTCCTTTTCACACTTTCCAGCACATCTACCTCCACACCACACCTCCTTCTTACTTCCTCATTAGTCTGTCTATCCCTCCATGTAACTCTGCACGCACTCCTTAAGTAATTCATTTCCACTTCTCTCACTCTTGGTCTGAGTCTCTCAACCAACGTCCATGCTTCGCTTCCGTAAGTCAGTGTCGGGATTACCACACTGTCATGCAAGGACTTCTTCACTTCCATACTGACCACCCTATTTCTTATTACTGCTTTTAGCGTTCCTACAACCCTCTTCCCCTGTTGTACCCTCTCCCGCACCTCTTCATCCATAGTCCCATCTTTACTCAACACACTGCCCAGATACTTAACCCTCCAGCCCCGGGGGCTATAGCTCGCGACTGTGCTGCTGTACCGGGGGTTTTGACGATTTTTGGCCTATGTTAACTACTCTGTAATTGAATGAATATAGCATGTAATGTTGTGAATAAAAAATAATAATGTTCCACAAACCTTCCTCTGTCGAATGGCGTTGAGTAGAGGTCTCTAGCCCCTCTGGTTGCATAATGGTGAGCGTGGGAAGACGAGTGCTTTTTTATGCGGTAAATTCTTCCCGCGTACGAAAGCGTCGGCCCGGCCATGGCTACGACGCACCTAGCCGCTCGCCGCGCCAAAGTATTTATCTCCCTTAGACGATTTTAGTGTTTGATATTGAGAATGTGATGTGTATTTGATATTTTCTAGTTATTTTGAGGCCAATTATATAAAATATGTTTATTAGGGTATCACTGTCACTGATATTGCTAATTTTCACTCGATACCGTACATTTTATTAGTAATTGAGGTAGGTTATTGTTGTATTAGGCACTGATTATTCGTTATCACAGGTGTTTATTATACTTTGGCCATCAAATATTAGGTCTTGTGTCACTTTCACTTTGACAAATATACTTTAGAGAGTGTCACTGTCACTGATAATGCTCATTTTCACTCGATACCGTACATTTTATTAGTAATTGAGGTAGGTTATTGTTGTATTAGGCACTGATTATTCGTTATCACAGGTGTTTATTATACTTTGGCCATCAAATATTAGGTCTTGTGTCACTTTCACTTTGACACATATGCTTTAGAGAGTGTCACTGTCACTGATAATGCTCATTTTCACTCGATACCGTACATTTTATTAGTAATTGAGGTAGGTTATTGTTGTATTAGGCACTGATTATTCTTTATCACAGGTATTTATTATACTTTGGCCATCAAATATTAGGTCTTGTGTCACTTTCACTTAGTTATATGATTTGTAAACGTTTTATATACAATTTATTGTGTCTTTTTTCACTGATTTATATATTTCTATAGGTTCTAATCATATGAATGTCACTTGGTATATACATATGTGTCACTTTCACATATTATTATGGTGGAATTGTATTTGTATCAATTTTCTCATAATACTTGACTTTTGTATTAAATACATTGGTTTTCTTCCACTTTTTGCCTATATATAATTATAGTGTACATATTGTCATTTGATTTGGCAATTTCAGTATGATTATTAGAACTCCAGCTTGGAGTGGTAATCAAAGAAGCACACTACAGCACAGAGTGCCACCTTGCACGTCACACACTCCATGGTTGACTTTTTACCTGGGTTCGGCCTCACCCTGCTGTTGTAGCAGACATGGCACCGCTTCTGCTGTGTTCTTCCTGATTCATTCTGAGGCAGGAAACCAAGCCTGTGCCTAAGCAAGTATGGACCAGACTGCAAGCGGTCGAGAACGGCGGACCCAGGATGTGCCACTGCCCTCTGTGGCGTAGCATACTTCTCCAGGAGCTCCGTCAACACCTGCTTTTGGAACCTCCGCAGGCTATTGAACTTCAGGGGTGGGTTCTCATTCCGAAGCCTGTATATATTGTAGGCATTCAGAACTGACATGTCCACCATATGCAGAAAGAACTTTTTGTACCATCTGCACGAGGTACGCAGGCAGTCAATGAAGCTTATCTGCATGTCGGACTTGTCCACCAGCCTCATGTTGATGTTGTAGTCCAGGACAGCATCGGGCTTGGTCACCCTGGCCTGGGTGCGGCGATCCACCTTGCCAGTCTCCACCATTTCCCCCTTGTGGATGGTGCTCAGGAGGTTGACCTTCCGCTGGTCGTGCCAGTGGATAGCCAGAATGGGCCCCGACTTCTTCTTGAAGACATCACCTTTTTTGGTCTTTGGAGGGAAAGATGGCATGCCCTTCCTTTTCCCTCGTACTGTGCCTACAGTCCCCGTCTTGCGCTCATGCAGGTACTGTGAGAGAGTGGTGGATGTGTAATAATTGTCCGTGTAGAGGACGTGATTCTTATGGAAGTAGCGGTCCATCATGGCTTGCACCACTGCTCCGCCAAAGCCAATGAGGGGGTCCACAAGCAAGTCCCCTTCCTTCCCACTGTAGACCAGGAAGTCCAGGACATAGCCAGTTTGGCAGTCGCACAGCACAAAGAATGTTATGCCAAAGCGATGTCTTTTTGAGGGGATGTACTGCCGGAAGCTGAGTTTTCCCCGGAACAGCACAAGAGACTCGTCAATGACGACCTTGCGGAAGGGCTTGAAGTAGGAGGTGAAGCGTTCTCGCATCATCTCATACAACGTCCTAATCTTCCACAGCTTGTCTGGGAGGTGGACGTCAAGGTTGGTGACAAGATGGAGCGCTGCGAGGATATCAAGGTACCGGTCGCGAGCCATATATTTCCCGAAGGCAGGGATGGCAATCAGATCATTGGTGATCCAATAGTCAGGCAACCTATGCTTCTTGACATGAGGCATTAGCATGGTGAGTGCCAGGAACACCATGAATTCTTTATGAGTCACTGGGGTCCACTTCCTCATGTGGCCCTTGGTCACCTTGCCCAAAAAGTGGACCTGGTATTGGTGCTGCTTATTTGTCTCTTTGACAACATAGCCTACCACCTCCTCATCAAAGAATGCCTCAAATAGTTCATGTGGTGGAGCATTGGGGCCTGCAGGAAAATTGGGGGTAATGCCTGAACCCTCCAGTACCTCATCAAAAGCTGGCACATCAGGGTTGTATCCATCCCCATCAACTACGTCTTGCCACTGAAAAACGTAGAATGGGTCTTGTCTACGCTGACGAGGAGCTCCAGCTGGTGGCCCAGCACGCCCACGGCCAACTCGGGAGGCGCGCGCCCTAGGGCGGCGAGGGCGTCGGCCAGGGCGGCGGGCAGCACGACGGGCAGCACGACGCCGGGCCAAGCGGTGGGTCGAGGGTCGTCGATGTCCATATATTCATCGTCAGAGTGGTCATCTTGCCCTGACGCTGGACCTATGTAATCATGGCCAGAGTCTTCAGAGAGGTGCCCTTCATCATCAGTGTCCCCCACATAATCTGGCGGGGAACCAGTGATGCGTGGGCGGCGTGCGGGTGGGCGAGGTGGGGAAGGAGTGGCAGGTGAGGCTGTGTCCCCCCGAGGTCCCGGGCTCCTTGGCCTGCGACGAGTGACAGAAAGCAATGATTCACTTTCACTAGGCCCAGGTATTGGTGATGCGAGCTCAAAGACTTCTGCAGGAAGACATGTTGAAGGCGGGAGAGGTGGGAAGGACCGTGGGGTAAGTTGCGGGGACAGTTGCGGGGACGTATGGCTGGGGCCGGCCGGGGTGGACGCCGCCGCGGGAGCCTCGAACAAAACTCTCTTACTTTTCTTAATTTTCTTCGTATATTTTCTACCTTTCCCCTTTTCGGCAACAGTATGTCTCCTGTCGGGGGACCTAGGAGGCAAATAGGCCGAAAGTGGGGGGTCCTCAACCCTTGGCAATGGTGGGGGTGGTGGGGAAGAATGCGGGGCATCCGGGTCATCTTGGGTGGCGTGGGTAGATAAGGGAGACGATGGCGGTCGAGAAGGGTCACCACGCTGACCCTCACTCACAGCCTCATCCTCACCAAGTATTTTTGCTTGTTCCCTAGCTGCCGCAGCCGCCTTCTCAAGTATTTTTTGCTTATACAAATGTAGCTTGAAAGGCGATTTACCAGGGAAAGGGCTTGGAGTCGTGTCACTTATGCTAAATTTGGTGAGTGACCTTGAACTCTCCCACTCACTTACTCTCCCAAGTTCACTGTCTTTAGGTAAACCAGCTTCCCCAATAAATGGTACATCACCTACATCACTCTCATCACTGTCAATTTCTCTCGCAAATCCCAGGAATTGCTCTTCTTTCTCACTCTCATGGCCATAATCACTCAACTTATAATTACTCGAGTCGTCACTGACTTCATCATCAACAATATGCTTGGCATCAGCTCGCTCATAAAGTCTCAAAGTCGTCTCAATACCTCTGGGAGATAACACATTTAGGCGATGGCGTCGGGGTAAGGCGCGACGAACTAGCAAGGGCGTCGTAGGAAGCACGATGTCGGACACAGCGGAATCACTATTTGGCGTACTGTCCATGATGGCGTCGGGGTAGATACTGTTGTTGTGGCGTCGTTTACGCCGGGTGGCGCCACCTACCGTCCCATGATACCAAAATTTACGTGCGGCTTTCGAAAAGCAAGCATGCAAGCAAGGGGCGTTCAAGAGGCCATCCGGGTTGCGCGGGCCGAGTTTGTTATGGGCGTTCAAGAGCCCATCCGGGTTGGAGGGGTTAAAAGAGTTGACGATCTCCATAGCCTGACCGTTCAGCTTCACCTCACTCTTTGACTTCACCCCTTTCGAAGACCATAACCTTGCTCTTCCCCGTATTTACCTTCAAATTCCGTTTTTCGCACACTGTTCCAAACTCATTTACCAGACCCTGTAACTCCCATTCATTATTACTCATCAGAACTGTATCATCCGCAAACAGCAGTATAGGTAGCTTCCACTCAATTCCCTCCCTTTTCAGCGATACACCAACATCCACTGCTCTTGATAGTATTTCTTTCATAACTCCATCCATATATACAGTAAACAACCATGGGGACATCACACACCCCTGTTTCAAACCAACATTCAGGTCAAAGAACTCGCTCTGCTCACTCTCCACACGTACTGCCGCCTTTCACTGCTTTCAGCAACTTGCCCTCTACTCCATAACTGTATTATATTCTAAGTACTTTCCACAAACCTTCTCTATCCACTCTATCATAGGCCTTCTCCAAGTCAATAAAGGCAACATACACCTTTTGTTTCTTCTCCAGATACTTCTCCACAACACAATTCAGGGTAAAAATCTGATCTACACATCCTCTTCCCTTCCTAAAACCTCCCTGCTCGTCGCCTATCCATTTCTCCGTTCTCACTCTCACTCTCTCAATCACTACCCTACTGTATACCTTCCCTACTACGCTTAGAAGACATATTCCTCGGTGGTTACCACACACTCCTCTTTCCCCTTTGCCCTTATATAGGGACTATTATGCCAGTCTTCCAGTCATCGGGTGCAGGTGTGTGGAGTGAGGAGAAGAGGGAGGGGAGTGAAAGGTACAGCATGGTGGACAGAAGAGGTAAGAATAGCTGTGGAAGAAAAGAAGAAAGCATATAGAGAGTGGTTGGGTAGTAGAGGGAATGAAGATTCCGAGAGACAGAAACGAGCGAGGTATGTGGAGAGTAAGAGGGTGGTGAAGAGAGTAGATGAGGAATTTGGAAGGAATCTGAGTGTAAAATGGAGGGAGAGTAAGAAACTGTTCTGGAAAGAAGTCAAGAAAGTTAGGGAAGGTAGCAAGGGAAACAGTAAGGGTGTGAAAGATAAGAATGGGAGAATGCTAGCCGAGAAGCAAGAGAGAGTCGAAAGATGGAGGGAGTACTTCAGTGAGTTGCTAAATGAAAGGAATGAAGAGCCAGCAAACATAGCTGGATAGGGTATGGGAGGGAGAAGAAGAGAAGTAGTGGAGGAGGAGGTGGGGATCAGGAGATCAGAAGTGTGGGAAGCCATGAAAAGAGTGAAGTTGGGGAAAGCACCAGGAACAGATGGAGTGTGTGGGGAAATGTTGAGGTATGTTGGTGAGATAGTGATAGAATGGGTATGGAAAATGTGCAAACTAGCATGGGAGAAGGGGCTGCTGCACAGATCTCATCCTTAAACACCTTGCTCATCTCCTCCACTTCCTCCATAACTTCCAGGTCGAACCCACCTAGTCGTCTTTCCACTGCTCTCCTGTACTCCTCCCTGACTTCCTCCTCCTGCAACCTCTCCACCCTCCTCACTATTCCACCCTCCTCTCGCCTCCCTCCCGCTCTCCTCACCCACTTCTTTTGTATCCTAACCTTAGCTACCACTACATAATGATCAGACAGACCCCCTCCAATACCCCTATACACCCTAGCATCCATCACAGATTTCTTCATTCGTTCATCCACACATACATAATCAATCAATGACTTTCGTTCCAATAGTAATACTTTCGTCAATAGTAATATTCCGTCAATAGTAATATTCCGTCAATAGTAATACTTCCGTCACTAGTAATACTTCCTTCACTAGTAATACTTTCGTCAATAGTAATACTTTCGTCAATAGTAATACGTTCGTCAATAGTAATATTTCCGTCAATAGTAATACTTTCGTCAATAGTAATACTTTCGTCAATAGTAATACTTTCGTCAATAGTAATACTTTCTTCAATAGTAATACTTTCTTCAATAGTAATACTTTCGTCAATAGTAATACTTTCGTCAATAGTAATACTTTCGTCAATAGTAATACTTTCGTCAATAGTAATACTTTCGTCAATAGTAATACTTTCGTCAATAGTAATATTCCGTCAATAGTAATATTCCGTCAATAGTAACTTAATACTTCCGTAAATAGTAATACTTCCGTCAATAGTAATACTTTACATGGTGAACTGGTCACATCAAATATGGCTTGGGTTTACCCCACACGTCAGACAGGGTTACCCCCCCCCCTAACCTACAATGTATATATAGTCTGCTTCTGGTATAATGTGTTTCACTTGACAAATTACTATAGTGGCGAGATGGACTCTAAAGCTATTACTATTAAAGCCAAGGGGGCTTTCAGTAAGGATAAATCACTACTAAGTTTTATTGAACAAGTCCAAAAGAGCATCTTTAAGGGTCTTAAACAATCCTCACCCATCGCTACAGAAGAAATGACCAGTATGTTATTGGGCGAGACTAACCAACCAGATGTGATCGACGACATCAAGGAGTTTAATCATAAAAATGTATGGAATAAGCCAGTGTTCGGTTTAACCAATTGGGACCTGGTTTGTATCACAATTGATTATGTGGCACCCGCACATTACCGCAATATCCTACCCAATGCTGGAAGGGTATTGGGTCTCACACCAATGGAACACAACCTTAGTTCAATACAACAATACGTGTTAAATTCGCACATATGTGAGAATGTCCAGGTCTACATATTCCCATTGCTCTTAATACCGGAAAATGTATTTGTGTTCAAAGATGATGTAGTACAAGCATTAAAGGATTCTCCCTACCTGGAAGACCACAACATGAGGATGGTGGACGTGGTTAATTAGCCTGTCAAACAACCCCACCGTGAGAATATGAACTACGACCAGGATTGCAGCTATATTGAGGAGTTACACTTGTCAGACGTCCAGAGTGGCCAGGTCATAGCCGTGAGTTATTACGAAAAACCCAAGTACTACTTTGCGTTAACTAGCTCATCGCTGTAGGGGTTGAAGGATGATATCATTGACAAACTAAAGAAAGAACCAATGTTGGAACATGTGTCATTCTATGATAACACACTGACACGTAAGGATGCATACAGGAATACGCATGTTACCATTTTTGTATGTACCCTAGGAGGAGATATCCTGGAGGGAGAGCAGGCTTACAAGAAGCTGCAGTCTACTAAAGTGAAAGAGTTGAGGGATACCCTGAAAGAGAACCTGTCGAGAAAACATATAGAAGGGGTTGTTAACCATACAGAACCTTTCAGGGCTATGGGGGCTAATTATGTGGCGGTTAATGTGGATCTAGACACGGGCATAAGACATGGGGTGTTGTCTTCTCTTTCAAATGTCATGGGGTGTAAGGTTCACGTCTTTGACAAGAGGTTCTCCCCACACTTTTGTGTTGGTCGTGATGAAAACGGCAATGTGAAAAACAGTGTACTTCAGGATAAATTACCTAAACATCTAAAGATTAAAGGAAACCATAAGGAGGACCGCCTTCTAAATGTTGTTACAGTCACCAATACTAAGATAACCTTTGACACATTTATCTTTGGGAAAATCACAGCCTATGACAGTACACCCATAATATGTGGGTTTGACCTAGAGTAAATGCACCACCTAAATTGTATAAGAGACTCCATATGAATATACTGTAGATAGCTTTATAAAAATTGTTTCTTATTGTGACCCCTTATGAATATAGATAACTGTATCAAATTTCTTCTTATTGTGTATTAGGTCAGGTTGGGACGTAGATACACAGAAGCAGACATATATACATTGTAGGTTAGGGACTCTAAATCCAGTTTCGTGTCTCCAAGACAAGTTCACTTTTAGTGTGGGGTGTTGTCTTCTCTTTCGGAGGTCATGATGAATATAGATAGCTTTATCAAATTGCTTCTTATTGTCGAGCTAATTTTTGAATCTACTATAAACATTGTTGAATGTATGGATATGTGGTATGTTTTTGTTTACAATAAACTGTATTTAACCAAAAAACGCGTTTCTTTTTCACCT
Source organism: Lithodes maja (assembly GCA_037953745.1). NCBI lineage: Eukaryota > Metazoa > Arthropoda > Malacostraca > Decapoda > Lithodidae > Lithodes > Lithodes maja. The sequence goes on along the minus strand of JBAKBP010014636.1, from coordinate 11,788 downwards.
TGAATAATGTTGATAAAGCCAATGTAGAAGAATCCAGGAAAGTCGAAGTTTTTTCGAATCCGAAAAACTGAATGAGGCCAACTTAATGATGAGAATAACCTTGACTATATATATATACTGGAGGGGGATGGAGGGAGGGGATAGATCCAATGTATGAGTCAAGTAGTGAAGTCATTCTTATTATTAACCCTTTATATATCATATACCATCAATAGTAATACTTTCGTCACATTTTTATATTATCAACTTTTTTTTTTCCAAGGTTTTCCGAGGGATACATGTATATATATATATAGTTAAACATATATGTATCTATGTTTCATAGACGAACTAAAATGAATTATCCCTCACCACCATCAACACCACTACCTTTCATCGAAAAAGAAAATATGGGAGAAGATCTTGAACAAATATCAAAGAGGCGGAAAAGTAAACAAACATCTAATGATGAAATATTGGATATGAAACGCCCCCGACAGGAAAATATAAATATTGTAGATAATAAATCTTCCGCCAAGCCTTATAACAATATCTTTAATATAAACCACTATTCAGGCTTCATTGAGGAACAACATTATCCCAATTTTATTCATCAATCAAATATTTTAAAAGCTATAGATTTTGCCTTTAAAAATGGGATTGTACAATTTACACCAACGAAAAAATAAAGGTTTCAATAAAAAAATACCATTTTTATTTGTGTTTATTATAATTATCTATTAATAAATTGATTTATAAACCCTTATTATATTAGAAAATAATGTATTATATGCAAATATGTATATTTATTACAATTATCTTAATTGTTATATTGTTGGGTCTTCCTAGACCCCATATAGGCTTCAGTATATTCCCCTCTTTGGGTATATTCATTTCTATATAGAAGCACTATCATTGTACATTTGTTTTTTAATATATATGACACCTTTAATATTCTCGGGACTGTCAATATATGGGTATGATGGATGAAATGATTGTGGTGGTAAACCTTGGGGTAATATACTAAAAGGGGGTAGGTTCCTGTAGCATAAAGTTTGTAACTGGCTTGGGGAGTGGATTCCATATACCTCATCTTCATTAGGAATGTGACCTGCTAGAGTAAGATTTGATTTGAGATCATTCCTCATAATATGGCCAGATTGTTTATTTGAGATTTCCACTCCGAAGCTTTGGAGAAGTACATTTTCAGAGGTTGTAAGTATCATTGCTGCCTTGCCACCTTTATTTATCAAGTTGGCAAAAATATACCTAAATATATTATGTTTTATACCAAATACTAAATTCGAATTTGCATTATAGTATATTTTATGTATTTGGTTTACATTTATGTCGAGATTGGAATATAGGGTGAACAAACCCATCTCCTGACTGGAAGTAATAAAACTTATTGTATGTTCTAGGACACTCACATTAAAATTGTTTATCAATATTCGTCTTTCCAATGGATCATTTGGATAGAGCTCGGTTGTATAGTCAAATATATAATGTTCGTCATTGGAACTGGACAGCGTTATAAAACGGTCCAACGATCCAGCTGGTAACATTTAAGGATTAAACCGCTTAGGAACCGTAATACTCACACCTCCGTCGCCAAAAGAGGTAATTACAAGAATGACGACGACGAAGACTTCGACGAAGACAACTTTACGTTTTTTGTTTACAATAAACTTTATTTGACCAGAAAACTTGTTTCGTTTCAATCTCGATTCCTCCTATATATAGATGATGAGTCCTGGACAATACGGGAGCGGAGACGGAATTGTTGTTGCTGCCCTGCCCAGAGTGATAATATTGACACGACGAGAAATTGGCCGATTCATATAGTCGTTCCTATAGGGTGTTTTAACTTCTAACATAAACACTCTCCATTTACTCTATATTAGACAATTCAAACCCACATAATTATTATGGATGCACTCTGTATCAGACAATTCAAACCCACATATTATGGGTGTACATCGGGTGTTTCGACTTCTAACATAAACACACTCCATTTACTCTGTATCAGACAATTCAAACCCACATATTATGGGTGTACATAGGGTGTTTCGACTTCTAACATAAACGCTCTCCATTTACTCTGTATCGGACTATTCAAACCCACATATTATGGGTATACATACATAGGGTGTTTCGACTTCTAACATAAATGCTATTCATTTACCCTGTATCGGACAATTCAAACCCACATATTATGGGTATACAATCATAGTTTGAGATTGGTCCAAAGATAAATGTGTCAAAGGTTATCTTGGTATAAGTGACTGTAACTGCGTTTAGAAGGAGGGACTCCTTATGGTTTCCTTTTATCATTAGATGCTTAGGTAATTTATCCTGAAGTGCACTGTTTTTCTCCTTGCCGTTTTCATCACGACCAACACAAAAGTGTGGGGAGAACCTCTCGTCAAAGACATGAACCTTACACCCCATGACATCTGAAAGAGAAGACAACACCCGACGTCTTATGCCCGTGTTTAGATCCACATTAACCGCCACATAAGTAGCCCCCATAACCCTGAAAGGTTCTACATGGTTAACAACCCCTTCTATATGTTTTCTTGACAGGTTCTCTTTCAGGGTATCCCTCAACTCTTTAACTTTAGTAGACTGAAGCTTCTTGTAAGCCAGCTCTCCTTCCAGGGTATCTCCCCCCAGGGTACATATAACAATGGTAACGTGCGTATTCCTGTATGCATCCTTACGTGTATAGAATGACACATGTCCCAATATTGGCTCTTTCTTTAGTTTGTCAATGATATCATCCTTCAACCCCTCCAGCGATGAGCTAGTTAATGCAAAGTAGTACTTGGGTTTTTCGTAACAACTCACGCCTATGACCTGACCACTCTGAACGTCTGACAAGTGTAACTCCTCAATATAGCTGCAATTCTGGTTGTAGTTCATATTCTCACGGTGGGGTTGTTTGACTGGCCAATTAACCACGTAGATTACTCCGGGATTTTTGTTTGAGTTATCCACCTTGGGGTCTTCCAGGTAGGGTTCTGCCTTGAGTGCTTGTACTATATCTTCTTTATACAAAAGTGCATGATATGGAATTAAAAATAATGGGAACATGTAAACCTGGACATTCTCACATATGTGCGAATTTAACACATAGCGTTGTATAGAACTAAGGTTATGTTCCTTTGGTGTGAGACCCAATACCCTTTCAGCATCTGGTAGGATATTTCGGTAATGCGCGGGTGCCACATCATCAATTGAGATACAAACCAGGTCCCACTTGGTTAAACCGAACACTGGCTTATTCCATATATTTGTATGATTAACCTCTGAAGTGCGCACGGGGGTAAATGAAAACCTCCCCCTGTGCTGACGTATTTGAGGTTTTTCGTCACTAAAATATTCATTGTACCATTAATAGCATTAATAATTATCCATATGCGCCTATTATGGGTTGATTATAAAGGTATTAACCTGAAACAACAATAAAACGAGTGAAAACAGCGTTTGGATGGTCAAAATCGGAGATATAGCCCGCGAGTTGTATAATCTATGGGTGAGGCAAACTCCTTTCCCGCCAATTTCCCCCAAGGCCACTGAGACACAGTCGATCGATACTCTCTCTCTCTCTCTTGCACTCGATGGCCATCAGTGATGACAACACCCTGCTTGCAACTCGCTAATGTTAGCACGAAAATATACCTCAGAATAAGGGAATAATAGGGAAAATAGGTGATAACTGAGGAATAGGAGGAAAGTGGACTCCTTGATGTCGTCGATCACAGCTGGTTGGTTAGTCTCGCCCAATAACATACTGGTCATTTCTTCTCGGGGAAGTGTAGTGATGGGTAAGGATTGGTTAAGACCCTTAAGGATGGTCTTTTGGACATTTTCAAGAAAACTTAGTAGTGATGTATCCTTACTGAAAGTCCCCTTGGCTTTAATAGCAATAGCTTTAGAGTCCATCTCGCCACTATAGTAATTTGTCAAGTGAAACACATTATACCAGAAGCAGACTATATATACATTACAAAGGAGTACAAAGGAAATCAAGCAACAACAGGTCTAGTGACCCTTCTAGGCTGCTTGTCCTCCAAAACACTGAGGATCAAGTGTCCAAACAGTGGTTTAGAGTGGGTAAGGGAACATTGGAAAGGGAACTACTGCCCTAGAACTAATGTCCGTGGCAGGATTAGGAAGTTAGTAGGGGACAGATGGGTTAGTAACTGAGGGGGGTATACAATAAAGTTATTCATTTACAAACGCAGTCAGTCGCGGGTTTGATGCGAGATATTTGTCTAAGCGGAGTTTAAATGAATCAACGGTGCTGCAGTCTATAACGTCTCGGGGAAGCCCATTCCACAAGTTGACAACTCGATTGAAGAAGAAATTCTTAGATTCGTGTGAGTTAAAAGATTTACCAATAATTTTGCAACCGTTTCCCCGCGTGTAATTAGATTGGTCGATAGTGAAGTACTTACTACAGTTCATATTGTCGATGCCTTTGATGATTTTGAACACTTGAATTAAGTCGCCTCTTAATCTGCGCTGGGTTAAAGGAAATAGATTTAATTCTCTAAGACGCTCTTCGTATGGTTTGTTCTTGAGGCTAGGTATCATTTTGGTAACTCTACGTTGAACTCGTTCTAGCTTGTTTATATCTTTTTGGTAATAAGGGCACCAGGATTGAACGCAGTATTCCAGAAGAGGGCGGACTAAGGAATTGTAAAGGGTTAGGATAACTTCTTTGGATTTATGCTCAAATGACCTGCCTATAAAGCCAATTATTTTGTTTGCCTTCTTGACAACTTCTGAACATTGTTGACTCGGTTTTAGGTTACTCGATATTGTTACTCCCAGATCGGTTTCTTTGTTTACATTCTTAAGCTGATTGCCATTCATCGAATAGTTTGCTTTCTCATTTAGGTATCCGATATGTAGTACTTTACATTTATCCGCATTGAAACTCATTTGCCAAATTTGGGCCCAACATGACAATTTATCTAGATTGTGTTGCATATCGTCAACTTGTTCTTTTGAGAGTACGCTATTTGCAATTTTTGTATCGTCAGCAAATTTCGAGACTGTACAGGTGAGACCCTCATCTATGTCGTTGATGTAAATTAGAAAGAGAATTGGTCCTAGTACCGATCCCTGGGGTACCCCACTACTTACATTGGTCCATTTAGATGCCTTACCGTTTATGACTACTCTTTGCTTTCTGTCGCTGAGCCAATTTTCTATCCATTTCAACACACCGTCTTGTATTCCATGCGCTTTTAGTTTTAGCAGTAATCGTTTGTGGGGAACTTTGTCAAAGGCCTTTTGAAAATCAAGGTATATAATATCTACAGCTTTACTCTCATCGTAGAGGTTGAAGATATCGTGGAAGAAGTCTAAGAGGTTTGTTAAACAGGAACGTTTTTTACGAAAGCCGTGTTGAGTATCTTTAAGTAAGTTATTTGCCTCTAAGTGATTTACGAGTCTGTCTCTTATGACCGTTTCTAGCATTTTACATACAATTGATGTTAAGCTAATTGGACGATAGTTACTGGGTAGGGATTTGCTGCTTTTTTTGAATATCGGTGTTACGTTGGCTAGCTTCCACTGATCAGGCATAGTCCCAGACTGCAAGGATTCATTGAATAGCAATGTCAGTGGTTTGGAGAGCTCATCCTTAGCTTCCTTTAGAACTCTAGGTGAGATTGTATCAGGTCCAGGCGTTTTATTTACCTTGAGTTTATCTAAACAATTCAATACTTCTCTCTCTGTAACGGTGATATTGCTTAGAACATCTGAATTATCAATCTGAATCGGCGATGGTGTAGGGATATCACTGAGGTCTTCGGTTGTAAAAACTGATGCAAAGAAGGTATTGAGGGCATTACTCATTTGTACTTCGTCTTTGGTGTATTCTCCATTTTCATCGACTAACGGTCCAACAGTTGAAGTAACTACTTTTTTTCTTTCTGATATAACTATAGAATTCTTTCGGGTTTGTTTTACTTTGATTCGCAACATGTAACTCCAGGGTCTTTTTACTTTGCTTAATTAACTTTTTGGCTTTGCGTCGTAGCTCTACAAATTTCACCCGTTCTTCGTCATTTTGTGAGGATTTTAATCTATCATTAGCAAATTTTTTAGCAAGCAGACAGTCTGAAATATCTTTATTCCACCATTTGGGCTTATCATTTTGGCCTGGACGCCGTATTTTCGATGGTATGCAGTCTTGCACTGCCTTAAGGTAAGTGGTTGTGAAACACTCCCAAGATGTATTTATGTCGTTATTGTTTGTCAGAAAGCTCCAGTCAGTTTCTTTAAGTTTTGATTTAAGTTTATGAAAATTTGCTTTCTTGAAATTAGGGACTTTCTCAATGCTGCTATTTGATTTGTTACTCGTAACATTGTAGGTTAGGGGAGGGGGGTAACCCTGTCTGACGTGTTCCAGAGTCGATCTCACCCGGCACCGTTCCACTGGCTGGTACATTCTCTATCTTACCTGTTCCAGTAAACCCAAGCCATATTTGGTGTGACCAGTTCACCATTTGTTGATATATTTTCATCAAATGATATTAACCCTTTAAACAGGCAAATTATGGGGATATTTGCAGTAGGGTTGGAATTAGAATGCTTTCACCCTTTAGCAGAATGCTTCACAACACTTTGACCAATATAACTTATTCGGATTCGAAAAAACATCGACTTTCCTGGATTCTTCTACATTGTCTTTATCAACATTATTCAAGGTGAAAAAGAAACGCGTTTTTTGGTCAGATAAAGTTTATTGTAAAAAATCATACCACATTCTCTCCATAAATTTAACAATGTTTATAGCAGATTCAAAAATTACACTCTGAAGTTCTAGTAACGTCACACACCACTCATCTTGTCATAGTAGATACATAGCTTCATGACCTCCGAAAGAGAAGACAACACCCCATACAATAAAAGTGAACTTGTCTTGGAGACACGAAACGGGATTTAGAGTCCCTAACCTACAATATATATATATATATATATATATATATATATATATATATATATATATATATATATATATATATATATATATATATATATGTCTACTTCTGTATGTCTACGTCCCAACCCGACCAAATAGACAATAAGAAGCAATTTTATAAAGTTATTTATATTCATAAGGGGTCACAATAAGAAGAAATTTGATAAAGCTATCTATATTTATATGGGGTCTCTTATATCATTTAGGTGGTATACTCTGTATCAAACTCACATATTATGGGTGTACTGTCATAGGCTGAGATTTTCCCAAAGATAAATGTGTCAAAGGCTATCTTAGTATTGGTGACTATAACTCCATCTAGGAGGTGGGCCTCGTTATGGTTTCCTTTTATAGGTAGCTGCTTAGGTATTTTATCCTGAAATACTCTGTTTTTCACATTGCCGTTTTCATCACGACCAATACAAAAGTGTGGGCAGAACCAATCGTCAAAGATGTGAACCTTACACCCCATGACCTCCGAAAGAGAAGACAACACCCAACGTCTTATGCCCGTGTTTAGATCCATATTAACCGCCACATAGCCCTTTATAGCCCTGAAAGGTTCTGTATGGTTAACATGACCTTCTATATGTTTTCTTGACAGGTTCTTTTTCAGGGTATCCTTCAACTCTTCCACTTTAGTAGACTGCAGCTTCTCGTAAGCCAGTTCTCCCTCCAGGGTATCTTCCCCCAGGGTACATACAACAATGGTAACATGCGTATTCTTATATATATCCTTACGTGTCAGTGTGTTATCAAAGAAGGACACATGTTCCAACATTGGCTCTTTCTTTAATTCGTCAATGATATCATCCTTCAACCACTTCAGCGATAAGCTAGTTAACGCAAAGTAGTACTTGGGGTTTATATAACGACTCAAGCCTATGACCTGGCCACTATGGACGTCTAACAATTGTAACTCCTCAATATAGCTGCAATCCTCTTGTTGTTTCATAGTCTTACGCTGAGATATTTTGAATGGCCACCTAACCACGTCCACCATCCTCATCTTGGAGTCTCCCTTGAGTACTTGTACTAACTCTTCTTTGAACACATTTACTTTCTCCGGTAATAGGAGCAATGGGAATATGTTGACTTGGACATTCTCACATATGTGCGATTTTAACACGTAGCATTGTATAGCATGAAGGGTGTGTTCCTTTGGTGTGAGACCCAATACATGTCCAGCATTGGGTAGGATATTGCGGTAATACGTGGGTGCGATATAATCAATTGGAATATAAACCAGGTTCCACTTGTTTAAACCGATCGCTGGCATATGCCACATTTTTTTACTATTAAAATTCTTGATGTGGTCGATCACAGCTGGTTGGTTAGTCTCACCCAATATTATACTGGTCATTTCTTCTGGGGGGAGCTTAGTGATGGATGAGGATTGGCGAACACCCTTAAGGATGGTGTTTTGGACTTGTTCAAGAAAACTTAGTAGTGATTTATCCTTACTGAAAGCCCCCTTGGCTTTAATAACAATAGCTTTAGAGTCCATCTCGCCACTGTAGTAATTTGTCAAGTGAAACACATTATACCAGAAGCAGACTATATATACATTGTAGGTTAGGGGAGGGGGGTAACCCTGTCTGACATGTTCCAGAGTCGATCTCGCCCGGCGCCGTTCCACTGGCTGGTACATTCTCTATCTTACCTGTTCCAGTAAACCCAAGCCATATTTTGTGCGACCAGTTCACCATGTGTGGATATATTTTCATCAAATTATATTAACCCTTTAAACAGGCAAATTATGGGGATATTTGCAGTAGGGTTGGAATTAGAATGCTTTCACCCTTTAGCAGAATGCTTCACAACACTTTGACCAATATAACTTATTCGGATTCGAAAAAACTTCGACTTTCCTGGATTCTTCTACATTGTCTTTATCAACATTATTTAAGGTGAAAAAGAAACACGTTTTTTGGTCAGATAAAATTTATTGTAAAAAATCATACCACATTCTCTCCATAAATTTAACAATGTTTATAGCAGATTCAAAAATTACACTCTGAAGTTCTAGTAACGTCACACACCACTCATCTTGTCATAGTAGATACATAGCTTCATGACCTCCGAAAGAGAAGACAACACCCCATACACTAAAAGTGAACTTGTCTTGGAGACACGAAACAGGATTTAGAGTCCCTAACCTACAATATATATATATATATATATATATATATATATATATATATATATGTCTACTTCTGTATGTCTACATCCCAACCCGACCTAATAGACAATAAGAAGCAATTTTATAAAGTTATTTATATTCATAAGGGGTAACAATAAGAAGAAATGTGATAAAGCTGTCTATATTTATATGAGGTCTCTTATACCATTTAGGTGGTATAGTCTGTATCAAACTCACATATTATGGGTGTACTGTCATAGGCTGAGATTTTCCCAAAGATAAATGTGTCAAAGGCTATCTTAGTATTGGTGACTATAACTCCATATAGGAGGTGGGCCTCCTTATGGTTTCCTTTTATAGGTAGCTGCTTAGGTAATTTATCCTGAAATACTCTGTTTTCCATATTGCCGTTTTCATCACGACCAATACAAAAGTGTGGGCAGAACCAATCCTCTATGTGAACCTTACATCCCATGACCTCCGAAAGAGAAGACAACACCCAACGTCTTATGCCCGTGTTTAGATCCATATTAACCGCCACATAGCCCTTTATAGCCCTGAAAGGTTCTGTATGGTTAACATGACCTTCTATATGTTTTCTCGACAGGTTCTTTTTCAGGGTATCCTTCAACTCTTCCACTTTAGTAGACTGCAGCTTCTCGTAAGCCAGTTCTCCCTCCAGGGTATCTTCCCCCAGGGTACATACAACAATGGTAACATGCGTATTCTTATATATATCCTTACATGTCAGTGTGTTATCAAAGAAGGACACATGTTCCAACATTGGCTCTTTCTTTAATTCGTCAATGATATCATCCTGCAACCACTCCAGCGATAAGCTAGTTAACGCAAAGTAGTACTTGGGGTTTATATAACGACTCAAGCCTATGACCTGGCCACTATGGACGTCTAACAATTGTAACTCCTCAATATAGCTGCAATCCTCTTGTTGTTTCATAGTCTTACGCTGAGATATTTTGATTGGCCACCTAACCACGTCCACCATCCTCATCTTGGAGTCTCCCTTGAGTGCTTGTACTAACTCTTCTTTGAACACATTTACTTTCTCCGGTAATAGGAGCAATGGGAATATGTTGACTTGGACATTCTCACATATGTGCGATTTTAACACGTAGCATTGTATAGCATGAAGGGTGTGTTCCTTTGGTGTGAGACCCAATACATGTCCAGCATTGGGTAGGATATTGCGGTAATACGTGGGTGCGATATAATCAATTGGAATATAAACCAGGTTCCACTTGTTTAAACAGATCCCTGGCATATGCAACATTTTTTTAATATTAAAATTCTTGATGTGGTCGATCACATCTGGTTGGTTAGTCTCACCCAATATTATACTGGTCATTTCTTCTGGGGGGAGCTTAATGATGGATGATGATTGGCGAACACCCTTAAGGATGGTGTTTTGGACTTGTTCAAGAAAACTTAGTAGTGATTTATCCTTACTGAAAGCCCCCTTGGCTTTAATAACAATAGCTTTAGAGTCCATCTCGCCACTGTAGTAATTTGTCAAGTGAAACACATTATACCAGAAACAGACTATATATACATTGTAGGTTAGGGGGTCGAGATTCTTTTCATATAATTCCGCCAATGTATCCAGTACCCATACATGAAACCGGGAACGGTTATCACCGCCAAAACAGAGTTCTCCGGACAGACACATTCAGAGTTCTCTGGCCAAGACAGCACATTCTTCCCCCAAAATTGGTTCACCGAGTATACCCTTTCATTTTTTTTCTACAGTAAAAAAGCTAGGCTAAAAATGTAATATATAAGGATGACAAATATATTTAAAAGGTGCACATTAACATGGACAACCTGAAAACTACACCGGGAAGTGTGACAGATATAACCTATGCCAATATAGATTACATTATAGTACAGATATTGAATTGTTGCGCCATTAAGTCACATGGACTATCCGAAGCCCTGGGGGAAAAATATCCCTATAGTAATGTTTACACTCTCAGACGACAAATCAAAAATTATAATCGCGCCATTGTTTCCGATCGGTCCAAACCGGGTGATATTCAAATATGTGAGCCCTCTTTATTCATGAAGGAAAGACCCACCATTGTAAATATTTTCGGACAATTTTATATGGGAAAGAGTGGATGCTTTTTATCTCGGAAAATATTGACTGCATCAAATGTCGATAACCATCTCCGAACAGGAATAGAACAAGATAGGCCGGATAATCGATTGAAATGGTTTAAACTTGGATTACAACAACTACAAAGCTATACAATAAAAAATCCATGCAAACATATTTTATTTCCATACAAAATAGGGTGCAACCTGGGAGGGGGTAATTGGACCCAATATTCTCAAGCGATACAAATGTTTAAGGATAATGTGGCAAATCCAGTATCCATAGTGAAAAGACCAGACGAATAAATTATTGTTATAATTTGGGTTTTTTATTCCAATTATCAATACAGTTTACATAAGTTTTCCATAAATTTAACAATGTTTATAGTTGATTCAAAAATTGCATTCTGAAGTTCTAATAGTGATAAGTTAGAATACATCTTCCGTCTAAGCTTTTGCTGAATTGGCGGTCTTCTTTTTTCATTATATTATGGTTCATAGATATTAACCTCATTAGTCACAATTTGCGCCATCATATTTTTTTAATC
>JBAKBP010014635.1:0-58327 GCA_037953745.1 Lithodes maja | reverse complement strand
ACTAGGGTTAAATTGGATCAGGGTTAATTGGTTTCGGAATATTAGGGGGCATTTGGATTCTGGTTTTCGAATTATGGTGAAGTTAATAATTGGCCTTAAAAATACAATACATATAGTGATACATGGGGAATGCTATTCTTTATTTCTTAAAATTAAACTCATATTTTAGAAAGCTTGCATGGTTGCATGATATTTGTTTTGCATTAATTCGGACTTTTCTCTATTATCACTGGTGTATGCAAAACTTTCTTTACTCTCTGTTGATCTGTTCTTGTTGTAGTTCCCGTGGGTATCGGTAGAGGGCGTTGTTTTAATATGGTAGACTGCGTTGTTTCTTGACACAATAGAGGACGTTTGATTTGTTATGATAGACTGTGTTGTTTCTTTTTCTGTCTGTGCTTGTGTCCTGTTCTTCTTCTTCGATCTTCTCTTTTCTCGGAGGCTGGCTATTTTGGCTTGTGGTTGGGTCATTTCCTCCTGGAAAATTGGTAGATAAGTTGGGGTCCTCGTGTCTCTTTTAAAATGTGTGTCTTCTGGGTACGTGGCTAGACCTGGTGGGGGTTTCGTTGTATCTCTTTTTGAACCCGTTATTACAATATACTGTATATATATTAAATGACGGGTCTGAAGACAAGCCATCCAAGAAACAGTTGCAGAATAGCCAGTCTGCAACTCCAAGACCCTATAAAGACAAGAAAGCAACAGGAGAAGCCAAGAGAAGTACAAGAGCCACCCTGTTTTCCCATGCTCTGGCCAAAGCACAAATACCAAAGCGACCCCCTGTTCCCCCGTGTTCTACGACAACAGCCACAGGTAGGGAAGTCCTTCCATCTAATTAGCCACCTGTTTGAGTGACGCCCACCCCCCAGCCCTCACAGCCAACCGCAGCTCAGCATTTCCTCAGCTCCCGGATATGGAATACACGGAAGAAATGGTTATGCAAATAAAACATCAACGGCCTGAAGTCTACCGATATAAATGGATATAGACAAGTGGACACATTGTGACAGACCGGGAGATATAAGAAACCTCTACCAAGAACAACTATTAGGCGAGCTATAACAATGTTTGTTTAGGAATGTAGCTCATGGACGAGTCCGTACACATCCCATTTCTCCATTATTAGACTAAATAACTAGCACTTAAATAATTAATAAACTACCTAGTATATATGTAGGCCTATCCATGTAAACAGCCACTATGTATACCTACGATAAGCAATTACCTCACAACTTCATCACAACCATTTCCCCATATCCCTCTGATCTTGAAAACCTATACACGAGAGTCAAGGAAAAAGACGCACATTATCTCAAGAAAATTGTAGGAAAGTATGCAAACTACACGAACAATACTATTCAATCCCTACCCAGGAACCGAGTAGCTAATTAACAGTGTAGCTTGTACCAGCCTGCCCCTGCCCTGCCGCGAGAGTGTGCTTACCTGAAGTGCCCCTGAATTCCTGTTCGAGCCACGCCCTATCCACCTGAAGTGCTGCTCGACGACGCCCTACACTCCAGAAGTGCTGCTCGACGATGCCCTACCCACCTGAAGTGTTGCTCGGGTGACGCCCTACACCCCGGAAGTGCTGCACCTCGGACCTACGACCTACGTTGACCAGACCTGCACTCTCTTCCCCTGCCCTCCAAATATTCCCTAAGTGTTCTGTGTGTTTTCGTTGTGTTATTGTTGTCAAGGTAGAGTAAGATATGTGATCCGTGTTGTGCTAATTACCTCTGAGATCTGTGCCCAAGATCCTTAATTGCGTACCGGTACTGCGTTAATCCTTCTGAAACTTACATACCATCTGTGTTAAATCTGTGTATATGTCTTAAACCTATTATTTGATTAATTTTCTACAGAACGTCTTACGCATACGTTATATAGTTGTGTTCAGTTGTTCATTTTGCCACACGCTCACAGATCTTACCATATATGTATTCAGTTATGTATTTTGTGAGTTGAGGTCGAAGTGTATTTCGTGATTTGATTTCCATACCTAACTGACTTTACCTAGAACCTACGCCCATTTTTATAACGAATTTACCTTAACATACTTAATTTTTATCCCTCTAATCATCCCTGTGAAAACCTATTTCCCCCAGCTTCCCTGATTACGTTCGATTATATAATCAACCTTGCAATTATTTTATGAATTTGTATTGACGTGCATATGATTACTGATGTAAAGTATTTCTGATTCTTCATGCTCAGGAATTCTAGCATTGCATAGATTCTGTTACTTAATTCCACATCACTTACCATACACCTTTTATTCTAGTGTATGTTCATTATAAGACTCTGTTAATTCATTCAGACCTCTTAAGAATACTGATATTAGTATTTCTTTAGCATAACTTCGTCGTATGCGCCCTCATTATTTTGTTAATTAATATCTTGGTAATTATCCTTTTACGCTTTTAATCATAAGCATTTCCAGAGCATTCGTTGACTAACTTCATTTAGTTCATTATAATTCGCTCTGCAGTGTAATTAAATAGATTGATTCTATAGTTCATTCATAATTATACGCCAACTTTATATCTCAATTCCTCGGCTCGTTTCGTTATTCTTACATACGATCGTTGACATGAATATAAGATATTCATTAGAAATTACATAATTTAGTCCACAAACTTAATCTTTTGTACAATAAATTAAATCATATTTTGCCACCAATTTCAGAGTAACATTATTAAAACTACAATTCTAGTTGCATTAACTTTGAAGTTAATTTCCACCACCGCGGCTACCTGTGTAGTGCGCCCCTCTACCGTGTGACTCGCCCAGCCCACTTTAGCTTTCAATTCACCCCGCGTCTCCCATACTGAGACTGTATTTTTATTTCTTTATTTTGTTGCTCATTCACGTAAGACACTCGACTCATATCGATTGTTTTTACTAAGGGTTATTATATCTATGTGCATATTCTACTTTTGTTGCTATTTTATTTACTGATACCTATAACCACAGTTGAAGAGCAATTGCTCCCCATTAATGATCTACCATTTATATGCCTTGTATTCCTTGCCTTGATAGTTCCAATAATTATCCAGGTGAAGCTGCATTCTGAGTTTCAGGTATATATATATATCTTTGAATAAACTTGTGTGTAATTGTTATGTGTGTTGTCATTGAGTTCTGTATTATCCTGATTGAATACCTATTTTGTGCTAGTAAGAAAGTGTTCGGTGTTCGGTGTGACCCTGTGACCCTGTGACCCTGTGACCCTGTGACCCTGTGACCCTGTGACCCTGTCGGACTATATTAAGCTCTATAAGTCCATAATTGGGTTTTTGTGGAGACTATATCACGAGTTGTAAATATTACAACCCGACATAATAAAAAAAAATATATATATATATATATATATATTATATATATATATATATATATATATATATATATATATATATATATATATATATATATATATACTTATAAATATATATATATATATATATATATATATATATATATATATATATATATATATATATATATATATATATTATATACTGTATATATATATATATAATATATATATATATTATATATATATATACCTAGCAGAGTTACCCGGCGTTGCCCGGGTTTAAATTCTACTACCATAATCACCATCATCAATCACTACTACCACAATCATCACAATACTACTACTACCATAATCACCGCCTAGACCTCCCTGTGCCCCTCATTAAACGGCGACCTCGATTTCGGCCGCTAAATGACCTCCGATTTTGGATCTGACCTCATCGGTACCCCCATTTTGGGGGGCTGCGAACAACTTTCGTTCCATACACCTTTTCGATCGGAGGCCTCCTTCTGCCCCAACGGCCATTTTTTTCATTTTTTGTTTTCAATTTCGGCCTCGAAACGACCTCCGATCGTGTCCTTGCCCCCTTTATGACCTGACCCAGGTCAATTGACACCCACATGCAAAGTTTCAGCTCCCCAGGTCCAAAACTGCGGCCGCCTATTAAGAACACACAGACAGACAAACAGACACACGAACTGATTTAATAATATATATATATATATATTTATATATATATATATATATATATATTGTGATGCCTCCCGGCATTAGCAGAATGGTTGCGTGGGGCATTGCAGCTCGCTAGCGCTCGCCAGGATGGGGGGATAGGCTACAGTTGTCCTAGAATGATCTGCTTTATGTAATTAGTGTCGTGTTGCCACAGACAGTCTAGAAATGGTCTTTGTTTTGGTCTGTGACCGCGCCTTATATTATATATTCGCTATAATATAAATGTTGCTTGTGTGGGAGGCGAGCGAGAGAGTGTGAGGGAGTACACCCGGCAGCGAGGTGAGCTATGACGCGGCTCGCTTGGGCGCTGACGGCGTTGGCGGCCGGGTGGTCAACTAGTCCCTTCCCGTCGCGGCCTCGTGTTTTTTACCAGCTCAGAGCTTGCCTGACACGCGTATCGCCTACATCCTTTGCAATTCTGTCCCCCATACTCGCGACTTTGCATACTATCTCTCTCTCTCGACTTCTCCTTTCTCATTCTCTAATCTTTATTAAACTCAACATCCCTTCTGGTTTCAGCATAGACGTTCAGCGTCGACCAGTCGTATTGTACGCGAAGCTCTCAGATATTTCCATGTATTAGGTTAAGGAGGTATTATGCTTTATTGAGGTTTAGAGAGACGGACTTTTCCGTATGTGTCCTCTCTCGGGAAGGTTGTAGACCGGTATATGTCTCCCTTGCAAGGTGTTGAGTGATTCTGCTTGGTTATCTAAAGCTAGACTAGGGGTAAGGTTACTGTGTCGTTGTCTCCGATGTGTGCAGTGTTAGCTAAGCTCTGCACGACATCGACAGGTACTGTGGGAGCCTAAGTTGTCTTCGGGTTGGTTTACTTTGCGAGCACAGCGCTGTGGTGTGAGAGGGCCATAGCCTATCCCTCACAACATAGTGCTGCCTCTTTGTGTTGACTTCTAAGGGATCGCCAGGATAGAGCTAGGTACTAGAGACCTAGATTTATCAAGAGAGCATCCCCGTCATATAACGTAATCTTCATTATACCACCCTTGGACAACGTTAGGCTACGAGCCGCATGCTCGCCCATTGTTGCCCTGCCTTGATACCCCAGCTAGACTTTATTAACTGAGCAGCTCACTGTTAGAGATAAGCCCCATTATTATATGTATGCAGCATTATTATTCACTGCACTTTTGAGCCGAGGTTGTTGTTGAGTTGCACAACCCTAGTAGGCTGTTGCGTTGTGTCACGAAGCATTTCTTTAGTTGTCGAGCATTACTACCTTTGCGCAGTCTTTATTATTCGCCTGCCTATTATTACTATATGTCCTAGCATTTATTGTGACCCGTATTCTGCATTATAATTGTTCAAGATTCTTTACGAACATCTTCCCAGCATCAGACTTATTTCAGAAGTTTCCAGTTGATGTTGCAGGACTAGCATTGCACTTTCTTTAATACAGGAGTGCCAGTTATTTGAGTATCTACCGTAATGTTAATTAATCACGTTAACTATCTTTTCTTTGTGTAACATAATCGAGTAATCTTTTACTGTTTGAGAATAGGCTGTTTCATTGAGCGTCAGCCTAGTGTGTGTGCACCAGTTACCGAGTCATAGGATACCTCGTTGTCCAGGCACGACTCAGGGCGGTAATGGTGTTTTGTTTTCCAGTGTTTAAGGCAGGGGTTGGATCTAGTGTTACCGTTGTTGCTTTTTGCCATTATCTAGTCCAATGTTGAAGAGCCCTGTGTCTTTGAGAACCTGGATCGTAACAAATGGCGACCTAGCTCAGGATCTTGTGAACTAAGAGATAATTGCAGGATTGTTGTGGTCATTTGTTTTATTGAGGAATATAGTGGGCACGTTAAATTTGTTTTGGCAAAGTAGTATAGCACTTGAGAGTCTTCAGACATTTTTGGCAAGTGAAGAGTGCTACATAGGAGCTTGGGTACTTCTTCTTTTTTTTTATAAACGTGAGAATTTTTGGTGGACACAATGAGAGACGAATCAGAACACAGTGGTGGGTCAGGTCACGATACAGGCTCGGAGGGAGAAAGACCTGTGGAGTGGCTAGTCGATAGCGAGGAGGGTGCTAGAAGATTTTTAGAGGTGCCCCTTACCGCTGCCAGGGTGTTGAAGCTGAATAAGTATGGCTTAAAGTGTGTGGCAGGTCTTCAGGGTCACCAGGGTTTAAGTGGCATGAAGAAAGATCAGCTGAGGACTTTGATATTGGGTTTAGAAGGGAGAGACCTGGGTGGAGAGGCGACTGGGGGCCCCGGTCCCCAGCCCCCCCTCCACTCTACCCCCGTATCAAACGTCAGGGTGACTGAATTTAGTACATACCCCCAAGTTGATGGTCAATGGCAGCGTGGAATTCAATCACAGGGACCCTCTCCATTAAATGCACCTTCCCCTCCTCAAGGGTTGACTCCAGATTTGTTGTTTCGGCTTGAGATGGCCAAGGTTGAGGCTGCCGAGAGACAGGCTAGTGTGCAGGCTGAGGTTGCGAGAGCTCAGGCTGAGGCTACCGAAAGACAGGCTAGTGTGCAGGCTGAGGCTGCAGAGAGAACAGCTATACGAGAGGCTGAACTGCAGGCAGAGTCTACTAGGTATCGGGCTGACAGGGAGCTGGAGAGATCTCGAGTGGAGGTAACAGGGCGAAATATTGGGGGAGGTAACAGACATCGGGACCAATCTTTGTCGCACCTGTTGAAGCTAGTCCCTGTATTTGATGAGTCGGGTGTCACCGAATTTTTCATGAGATTCGAGAAGAAGTGCCAGATCCACCAGTGGCCTGGGGAGAAGTGGGCAGCCCTTGTTTCCTCTAGACATGTGGGCAAGGGACTCAAGGCTTATGATGCATTGCCTATAGAGTCTTGTATTATCTATGAGGAACTCAAGGAGGCTGTCCTGAGAGCATACGAACTACAACCAGAGACGTACAGGTTGAAGTTCCGGGGTGTTACCAAGGGTCGGGAGAGTACCTTTTTGGAACATGCCCGGGAGCTGTCCGATGCTTTTGGGAATTGGCTGAGGTCGGAGAAAGCTACTACGTTTGACGACATTAAACAGTTGGTGCTTTTAGAGCAGTTTTTCAAATCCACGGGCGGCGACCTGACGTTAAACCTGAAAGAAAAGCAACCAAAAACTCTACAGGAGGCAGCTGAGATGGCTGACCGCCGGCTATCACTAATTCGTGGGTGCGGGTCTGCCCAGCGTAGTGAGGCAGGTAACAAGGGGCGTGACGCCCCACCCCCCCGAGTTAGTGATATACCTTATGCAAACAAGTACAAGAGCCATGATACCAAGACTGACCACAAGACTAGCACTGTCCCGTTTAAGAAGGGGCCGGGCCCTTCCCAGCACCAAGGGAAGCCCAAAGGGGAGTTGGAGTGTTATCATTGTCATAAAAAGGGGCACTTTGCAAGAGTCTGTCCTAGCAAACCACCTACAGCAGCTGTGTCTTTGGCCTGCAACATTGGTGTGTCTCCGAAGTCGTCTGAGTTTGCCCGGGGCAGTTCGTCAGAGGCTGAGGCACAGCCAATGCAGAAGCACCTGGGAGGCTCGAACCCTGCTCAGGATGTTTTTTGCGACCATAGAGGGCGGGGTTGCGTGATGTGGGCGGGGCGCAAGTATGGAGTAGAGGTCTTGCGTGATACAGGTGCTTCCCAGACTCTGATGAGAAACTTGACTGGCTACCCTATAAACGCGGCTCGGGTGGTAGTGGTGCAGGGTATTAATGCAACTCGGTCATACCCGCTGGTGCGGTTGGAGTTGGAGGTGGATGGTGTGGCACGTGAATTGGATGTCGGGATTGTGGAGAAACTGCCAGTGGAGGGCGTCGACCTTCTTCTCGGCAATGACTTTGCAATGCCCGCTTCTGAGGTTCTACCCTTAGTCGTTGCCGAGAGGCCGGCCGACGTGAGTAGGGAAGAGCAAGAGTGGGTCGAGCGGTGCCAGACACAACCCCTGGCGTGTGTTGTCACCCGAGCTCGGGCAGCTAAAGTGTCACAGCCTAGTCCTCCGTCTTCAGACCAGCGGAGGAACGATCAACAGGAGGAGGCTAAAGCTGGAGTTGGTTTTAAGAGTTTTGACTTGGCAGCTCTCCTGGGTGATTCAGTATTAGCACCATTACTTAATTCTGGAGTAGCCCCTGGGCCTGTCATCGAGAGTGACGAGGCTGGGCATGACGAGTCTCCACGACAGCAACGTTATGTACATCGAGAGAGACAGAGGGAGCAGCCCAGTATCGGGGAAGGTCATGCATTGCTCCGGGAGCAGTTAGATCGCTTGGCACCCTCAGATATACGTCGGTTGCAACTAGAGGACCCTGAGCTCCAAACGTGTGCTAATGGAGCTGTAGAGCTCGACGAGGACGGCGATGCACAGCCAGGAGATTTTTTTTATTTAGAAGGCATCCTCTATAGGCGTTTTCAAGACCCTAAACGTAGTTGGCAAGAGGGGTCCGGAGTAGTGGACCAGTTGGTGGTGCCACGGGAGTGCAGGGATAGCCTACTGAGGTTGGCACATGACATACCACTGGCAGGACATCTAGGGGTGAGAAAAACGGTGGCGGCTTTAGAAAAATTGTTTTGGTGGCCGGGGTTGAAGGGGCAGGTGGTAACCTGGATAGCAAGGTGTCATACGTGCCAGAGGGTTGGAAAACCTAACCAAACAATTCCGAGAGCCCCGTTGCACCCCCTTCCTGTCAGTGGACCGCCCTTCAGTAAGGTCATCATTGATATGGTCGGACCCCTACCCCCTACTAGTGCCGGTAATAAATTTCTATTAACTATCATGGATGTGGCCACTCGTTATCCTGATGCATATCCAATGAGAAATGGCACGGCGAAAACTGTTGTCCGGAACCTGCTCTTGTATTGCTCGCGGTATGGTTACCCGCAAGAGGTGCAATCGGACCAAGGTTCTAATTTTACATCTAATCTGTTCAAACAAACTATGATTCAGCATGGCATCAGCACTGTCGTCTCTTCTGCGTATCACCCGGAGAATCAAGGGGTGTTGGAGAGGTGGCACGCCACGCTGAAAAGCATGCTTCGATGTTACTGCGCAGAGAACGGAAAGGATTGGGACCTTGGTCTGCCGTATGTTTTGTTCGCGGCAAGAGAAGTACCTGGAGAGAATCTTGGTTTCAGTCCGAATGAGCTTGTTTTCGGGCATCAGGTGAGGGGCCATCTCCACATGGTGAAGGAGATTTGGGAGGATACCGCTAAGCCATGTTCTATGTTGAGATACGTCCTCGAGAGCAGAGAGAGAATGCTTAGAAGTCTGGAGCTGGCCGGGCGTAATTTGGTGAGTTCGCAGGCCCGTATGAAGGACAGGTACGATACTAAGGCGAAACTCCGGGAGTTTCAGGTAGGTCAAGAGGTGTTGGTCCTGTTGCCTTTGTCAGGTCATCCTCTGGCTGCCAAGTACGCTGGGCCTTATCGGGTGGTGTCAAAGATCTCCGATCTAGATTACCTCGTTGCCACTCCAGACCGGAAGAAGCTTAATCAACTATGCCACATTAATTTGTTGAAGGAGTATGTGAGGCGCCCACCTGAGTCACTAGCTGTCCCTGTGTTGACCTGCTGCGGTCATGGTGGAGAAGGAGAGGGGGGCAGCAATGATCAGGTGGATGATAACTGGGATTATCATGTCTCGGCTGATCAGTGGGCGGGGAATTCGAGCCAATGTGCGCATGATGCTCTGGCGCACCTGCCGGAGGAACAGCAGGTGGCAGTGCAGCGCCTGTTCGATTCATACCCCACTGTATTTGCCGAGCACCCAGGCCTCACTACTCAAGCGGTGCATGATGTCGACGTAGGAGAGCACCCCCCCTTCAAGCCGATACCTTATCGGGTGCCACCCATTAAACTCCCAGCGCTCAGGGATGAGCTGGAGTATATGCTGGCGAGAGGCTTGATCGAGAAGGGGGCAGTACGGTGGACTTCTCCTGTCACTCTGCAGCCCAAACCTGATGGAAAAGTTCGGTTCTGCATTGACTTTAGGCGGTTGAACGGGTTGACCCCCACCAATGCATATCCTCTTCCCCGGGTGGATGACAGTGTGGATAAGATCGGGAAAGCAAGGTACTTGACCAAGGTAGACCTCGCCAAAGGCTACTGGCAAGTACCACTGTCTGAGCGGGCTAAAGAGGTGTGCGGGTTTGTGGTGGATGGCAGTACTTACCGTTGCAATGTGATGCCATATGGTCTGAAAAATGCACCGGCCACTTTCCAGAGCTTAATGAACGACATCGTAGCAGACATCTCAAACTGTACTGTCTACCTTGATGACGTGATCATTTATGACAACGATTTCCAAAGTCACTGTGAGCACATAGAAGCCTTATTTAGTCAACTTAGGAAAGCAGGCTTGGTGGTTAATCTGGGCAAGTGTGACTTTGTGCAAGCCACGGTGCAGTATCTGGGGTTTGTGGTTGGGTTAGGGCAGGTGAGCCTGCCCCAACAGAAGATACAGGCTATCGACTTGTTCCCCAGGCCGACCACCAAGCGGCAGATCATGAGATTTTTGGGTATGATTGGGTATTACCGCCGCTTTATAAGAGGCTATTCTACTGTGTTAGCTCCTTTGACAGATCTACTAGCCAAAGATAAAAAAGTTCCGCTGGGCACCTGAGTGTGAGCAGGCGTAGTAGTTAACTCCTTGCGACTTAACTCGCAAGTAGTTAACTCCTTGCGACATATATGACTCGATCGCGTCATATGAATAAGTCCACCAAAATCTCATATGACGCGATCGCGTCATATGGACTTATCTCTATACCTCTCCAATAAGTTTATGACGCGATTTTGCGTCACATGAGCTCAGTAAGTCCGATAAGTTACCATACGATAAAACCGTTGGTGGCAACCTCAGCCTCCTGCGATAATTCTAATGGCCGCAGTGTTGTTGTGAGTGTAGTGCGAGGCAGTGGCAATGATCCTGGGGCTCCCGCCTCCACGGACTTACTGGAACATAATATGGCTGAAGGAGTTAAACACCTTTTATGCACTCACGCTATCCTCAGGACCCCGGACTTTGAACGACCATTTCAGTTGGCGACTGATGCCAGCGGAGTAGGGGCTGGTGCCGTACTTTTGCAGACAGACGAGGAAGGTCTTGAGCATCCAGTCAGTTTCTTTTCAAAGAAATTTAATTCAGCACAGAAAACTATTCGGTTGTTGAAAAGGAACTGCTGGCAATCGTGTTAGCGCTCAGACACTTTGAGGTCTATGTTCCTGCATATGGGCCAGTCGTGGTAGTGTATACCGACCACCACCCGCTTAAATTCCTCAATCAATTCCACAACCGGAATATAAGGCTGACCAGATGGTCGCTCATGTTGCAAGAGTACAACTTAGACATTCGCCATATTGCCGGTTGTGAGAATGTGATTGCGGACTGTCTGTCGCGGGTGGAGGATCCGGGGTAGGCTACCACAGTATGTTGGTATAGCCTCCCGTCTTAGCTCGCGGTGTATTTTGCGCTGGTGCTTGTTGGCTCGCGTGTGTAGCATCAGCGTAGGGTCGCAGGGCAGGAGTTGTTGGCTTTGATTAGAAGAAAATTAGGCTACATCTATAGTAGCTGCCAAAAACAACATTAAAATAAAATATGAAAAATTAAATAAAAACTCTTTCTTTTTAATAATTAATTTTAAAATAATATTGTAGCTGAGTACTGAGTGCAGATGATTTTCCCTCAGTAGGCTGTGCTTCTTAAAGCTCGCTCTGGGAGCACAATGTTATGAATTAAAATGTATTATATTTGGGAAGGGTGATAAGATTTGTTTATATATAAAATGTTGTTGTATTTTTGTTTTGAGGAAACTGAGCTTGCATTCCATGAGAGGCGGAGTGGTTAGGAGTGGCAGATTCTAGCGACATTCTGCCTGTTCAGATATGGGCTCATGGTTGAGTGTCCCATATCTTGGGGGGGGGGGGGTGACGCCTCCCGGCGTTAGCAGAATGGTTGCGTGGGGCATTGCAGCTCGCTAGCGCTCGCCAGGATGGGGGGATAGGCTACAGTTGTCCTAGAATGATCTGCTTTATTTCATTAGTGTCGTGTTGCCACAGACAGTCTAGAAATGGTCTTTGTTTTGGTCTGTGACCGCGCCTTATATTTTATATTCGCTATAATATAAATGTTGCTTGTGTGGGAGGCGAGCGAGAGAGTGTGAGGGAGTACACCCGGCAGCGAGGTGAGCTATGACGCGGCTCGCTTGGGCGCTGACGGCGTTGGCGGCCGGGTGGTCAACTAGTCCCTTCCCGTCGCGGCCTCGTGTTTTTTACCAGCTCAGAGCTTGCCTGACACGCGTATCGCCTACATCCTTTGCAATTCTGTCCCCCATACTCGCGACTTTGCATACTATCTCTCTCTCTCGACTTCTCCTTTCTCATTCTCTAATCTTTATTAAACTCAACATCCCTTCTGGTTTCAGCATAGACGTTCAGCGTCGACCAGTCGTATTGTACGCGAAGCTCTCAGATATTTCCATGTATTAGGTTAAGGAGGTATTATGCTTTATTGAGGTTTAGAGAGACGGACTTTTCCGTATGTGTCCTCTCTCGGGAAGGTTGTAGACCGGTATATGTCTCCCTTGCAAGGTGTTGAGTGATTCTGCTTGGTTATCTAAAGCTAGACTAGGGGTAAGGTTACTGTGTCGTTGTCTCCGATGTGTGCAGTGTTAGCTAAGCTCTGCACGACATCGACAGGTACTGTGGGAGCCTAAGTTGTCTTCGGGTTGGTTTACTTTTCGAGCACAGCGCTGTGGTGTGAGAGGGCCATAGCCTATCCCTCACAACATAGTGCTGCCTCTTTGTGTTGACTTCTGAGGGATCGCCAGGATAGAGCTAGGTACTAGAGACCTAGATTTATCAAGAGAGCATCCCCGTCATATAACGTAATCTTCATTATACCACCCTTGGACAACGTTAGGCTACGAGCCGCATGCTCGCCCATTGTTGCCCTGCCTTGATACCCCAGCTAGACTTTATTGACTGAGCAGACACTGGTTAGAGATAAGCCCCATTATTATATGTATGCAGCATTATTATTCACTGCACTTTTGAGCCGAGGTTGTTGTTGAGTTGCACAACCCTAGTAGGCTGTTGCGTTGTGTCACGAAGCATTTCTTTAGTTGTCGAGCATTACTACCTTTGCGCAGTCTTTATTATTCGCCTGCCTATTATTACTATATGTCCTAGCATTTATTGTGACCCGTATTCTGCATTATAATTGTTCAAGATTCTTTACGAACATCTTCCCAGCATCAGACTTATTTCAGAAGTTTCCAGTTGATGTTGCAGGACTAGCATTGCACTTTCTTTAATACAGGAGTGCCAGTTATTTGAGTATCTACCGTAATGTTAATTAATCACGTTAACTATCTTTTCTTTGTGTAACATAATCGAGTAATCTTTTACTGTTTGAGAATAGGCTGTTTCATTGAGCGTCAGCCTAGTGTGTGTGCACCAGTTACCGAGTCATAGGATACCTCGTTGTCCAGGCACGACTCAGGGCGGTAATGGTGTTTTGTTTTCCAGTGTTTAAGGCAGGGGTTGGATCTAGTGTTACCGTTGTTGCTTTTTGCCATTATCTAGTCCAATGTTGAAGAGCCCTGTGTCTTTGAGAACCTGGATCGTAACAATATATATATATATATATATATATATATATATATATATATATATATATATATATATATATATATATAATTATATACAGTATATATATATATATATATATATATATATATATATATATATATATATATATATATATATATATATATAATTATACAGTATATATATATATGAGATTATAGTCAACAATCGAGCAAGGCAATAATACCCAGGGGAGGTCTATAGGCATTTGATAAGGAGTTGCTGGAACTCATGTTTCATTTGTGTGGCTTCCCTTATTGATTTTGTTTGTGCCTCACCTACACAGAGTGATCCAGCTAGCTCTCACAAACACCTCCTACTTCGATATACTTCATTACACTAAACATGCACACCACACTTATTTCTGCCACAAAAAAAAAAAAATCCCTTATTTTGAAGAAAAAAAAATACCCCCGCTTCGGAGTCCCCAAGGGGGAGACCATGAATGCCCCTACACTCGTGAGAGTGAGACTAAATATAATGAAACCGTTTGTCAAATATATTGCTAAGCAAATATATGTTGTAAATCATACTCAATTCCCCACAAGAAAGTGCGTGAAAGGAAAGTCCAAAAAATTTGAGTGAATGTGTTAACGTGGTACAACCTAGGAGTCAAATGGTGGCCTCAGATGTTTTAATCTATCCCGAATTAATCAAATCTTCTCATAATTATATAACTAATATTTACATTTCGAAGGATTGTTTTGCCGCTCTAAGCTATATATTCCATGAGTAGTTATGTCTTAGACTGTACAGTCGCAGTTATTTATATTGATACATACGTATTCGAAGCTGTTTTAGGTCGATTTGTAACTCCCTATTAATTGTTTACCTGATATTTCTATTTCGGAGGTTCCTATAAATTTGTCAAGGCTACTAAATGTATAAAAATTACTAACCGGGACTGTACACATAACTGTTTACGATTAATAGAAAGTAATTTGTTTGCACGTTTGTCAATGTAATGGTGGGTCACACTGATAGCTTGATTGAGTAAGTGTGTGTGTGTGTGTATATGTGTGTGTAATAATAATAATAACTGAGATGACGGAATGGAAAAGGACACAGCAGAGGGTGGAAAGGGAAACCACACAGTTTCCCCGAGTTTCCCGTGCTCTAATACCTGCAGCGATAACACAGTCTACCCAGCAAGGAAGACATTCCCATGCTCTAATCCCTGCAGGTATAGGACAGTCTGCCCGCCAAAGGTCACCACATCCGGGACCTACCCGAAGTTCGAACCCGGACCAATCCCGGAGATACCTGTCCAGCCAATTGCAGAGCCTGGGACAAACATCAAAGGCAAATACTCAACAACAGCCGGATTTGTTATACAACGAAGAAGATTTTATGCAAATGCCGCATAAAGATCCAGTGCAATACCTCTACAGATGGGACCAAGAGAATCACCTCTACAGTACCTCACTTGAGGAGTGGAAATAGTAGAAAAATAATTAGGAGGAACAAAAGCATGGCCTGCATTATATAAAAAGTCAGGAAGAGTGAATCAAAGAACAACATTTATCATGCAGCCATGCAAGCCTTTTATATAAAGAATATAATCTTAAGAGATAGAGAATAACCTTGTACATGTATTATTAGGGTAAACATATTTTTAGAATAATGATTACCCTCACAATAAGAGAAAGAATGAAATCCCCATGTCCCTACTATTCTGAGATAGGTCAAATTGAGTTCAAATTATCCTCCAAATATAGCCTGACTGAAATTGAGGGAAGGTATGCAAACACGGGTAATACCTTCCACTGGTTCAGCTTTTGGTGTGTAGAGAACAGCGTTGGCTAAACTTTTCTATAGGACAAGCCTGTCCCTATAGTAAAGTTCAACTGGGGTGGCGAACGAGAATGTGTTAGAGGAGCCAGGAGTGACCTTCTCTCGTGTCTGTGAGAGAGGTAGCTCCCTCTGATGTCCAGCCGGAAGAAGAACTATGAGTCCTATGTCGTCCAGATTCTCCCTCATGGATATTGCTTCTCCTCTACACCTGTATCCTAAGTGTCTCTGTGTTTATAAGTTTTGGGAATTATTGTGAAGGTAATATAAAATATGCGAGTGTTTAATTTAACTTTTTCGTAGAGATCCGCTTCTAGGACTCCCCTTGTCAATTTAGTACACATGTGAGATTAATCGAACTTCGATCCGTACAGTGATTTTATATAAGTACTGTTTATTATCTATATAAATCGTGTTCAAGCATTTGATCAACTATTTTTACCCACGTTACATAGTCGATACTATACGTGATACTTAGTGAATGCTCTCAGATTTTATGCTGTTGTGTTATTAGTCCTTGAGTGTCCAAGTCGAGGTGAGGTGTGTAACGAGAGCAATTGTCCTTCTTAAATATTAAAACTCAAACTCAGGAGAGTGCTACGTCCAGCTGTTGTAAGAGATCACTTAGTGTACGAAGACGCCGCTATTGAAAGTAAAAACCCGTCCGTGGAGTTAGAATTAATCTGTATTCAAGATATCTAAGTTGTATTAGTTCTTGTGAATAATCTAATCATATACGTTAACCGGGCTATGTAATTCTTCCACCACCGATTTAGGAACTCAGATTATACATTCCTATATTCACCAAGCCTGTATTTGTTGCTATTGATATGTTACTACCTTGTTCTGTAATTAAATCATTATAATGATTATTTAAGTTATAGAAAAGCGCTACTTAGTTCTGCGTTCCATTCAGAAGTTTGTTAATTTATTCAAACTCCTTCTGATGCCATCATTTTTGGCTATTTAATAAATACTACTTTGTTCTGTATCTAAGTCATTATAGCTCTTACTAAAGCTATAATAAAGCGCTACTCCGTTCTGCGTTGCTTTCAGTAGTTTGTTAATTCATTCAAACTTACTTGTCTATAGCTATTGTACTGCTATAATTTATCCACTATATTTATTGTGAATCTGATTTCCTTACTCCGTGTAATTTTAACTAATTTACGATTGAATTTATTGTTCATGTATCGTGTAAGAGATTATTCACAATAATCCTTTGATAGTTAAATTCAGATTTATATTATCATTCCCACTAAAATAAAGCGAAGTTCATATCTTCTAAACTCGATTTAACGTTGCACTAAATCCCTGGGGGTAAGGGATTAGAATATGCCCCACGTGCCTTCTGCATGTCGTAAGAGGCGACTAAAGAGGTTGGGTCTGTGGGCTTGCGACCCCCACCCGGAAAAAAATACGTTGCAACGATAAACGAACAACCAGCCTCGGATGCGGACGGACCCTGTGTTGACGAACTCCGACCGACTATGGACAAACTTACGGACATTCTGAGAATAGGTACATAAGAACATAAGAACATAAGAAAATGGGAGTCTGCAGAAAGCCGATTGGCCTAAGCAAGGCAGATCCCTGTCCCACACAACCCCAATTACAAAGCCCAATTATAGGCTCAACACTCTAATACCCTGAGGATCATCTTACCAAAACGGTTAGAGATTAACGCAGGATTACGGGGGTCTGCAGAGCGCTGATTGGCCCAACCCTGCTGATCCCCCTTCACACCCAACTCTTCTCGTCCATATGCTTATCCAATTTTATCTTAAAGCTCCCTATCGTTTTTAATCCCACTATAGCACTTGGTAGTCCATTCCACCCATCTACAACTCTGTTACCAAACCAATATTTGCCTATATCTTTTCTGAAACGAAATTTATCTAATTTGAAACCGTTGGTACGAGTTCTTTCGCTATCACTGAGCTTTAGTACATTTGTCATGTCCCCTTTGTTAATCCCACTAACCCACTTGAACACCTCTATCATATCCCCTCTAACTCTGCGTCTCTCTAACGAATGTAAGCCTAATTTCTTCAACCTTTCTTTATACGGAAGATTTCTAATATTATGGATCATTTTTGTCATTCTACGTTGTACTCTCTCCAATGAATCTATGTCCATTCTGTAATAAGGACACCAAAATTGAACAGCATAATCCATATGGGGTCTCACTAATGACAAGTAAAGTTTTAAGATAACATCAGCAGTTCTGTTACTCACACTCCTTGAGATGAACCCGAGAATCCTGTTTGCCTTGTTTCGAACGCTTATACACTGTTGTCTAGGCTTCAAATCATTGCTAACGAACACACCTAGATCTTTCTCACAATTCGAGTTTTCTAATTCCACATTAGCTAGTTTATATTTAACATTTGTATGCATCTTCCCTATCTTTAATACCTTGCATTTGTCAATGTTAAACTTCATCTGCCAATTTACTGACCATTCGTGTAAGGTATCTAGATCCCTTTTTTTTTTTTTTTTTTTTTTTTTTTATATTCCATCTACTCCCTCTCGGGCATAGGCTGAGAGCCTGTACATTCCACCGCTCAACACGGTGAAGCCTGTGAGGTCTTGTTCCAGTCTGGAGAGTGAGACATGTGAACCATCCATCATGGCTCGAAGCAGCTCCATCTCTGAAGCGGCTGGTTGCTTCGCTCAAGTGCTTCACCGTCTCACCCTCCAGACTCAGACCCTCACTCTCAGAACGCCACCTATTGAGCAGTGAACTCACTAGGCATTGTCCCCCTGTAACATATTTTGAATATGGGAATATTCATACAGTGTTATTTAATCAGGGAACAATGAGGGTATTTTTTTGGCATTTCGGTGGGCTTTGTGGTAATGCACTGATACTAGGTACAGCACAAATTCAATCCCAATAATATCTTCCCATTGACATATCGGGATTTGAACCCGGGTCCATTGGATTACCAATCCAGTGGCATGACCACTCCACCACACCTCCCCTACATCCAGCCTGCCCTTTGGAGGCACTCTATATCTCTATCTGAATCAATTGTTCTCCCCATTTTGGTATCGTCTGCAAATTTACTTATCCTACTAGTTATACCACGTGAGTGGCATGAATGATGGCACAAAAGAGAGAGAGGTACTGGAAGTGTTAGTGAATGGCAGGCTGGATGTATGTGGAATGATGGAGACCAAATGGAAGGGTACAGATGTGAGAGAGTGGGAGTGTGGAATGGGTGTGTGTGCTGGAGTGAGTGAGCAGCGAGAGAAGGTGCGTTTTTGTTTGTAAGTAACAAATGGAAGGAGTGTGTAAGAGAATATGGGTCTGTGGGTTCAAGGATTGTGTGGGTGAGAATGAAAGTAGGAATACAAACGTGGGTGATTGTGTGTGTGTATGCTCCGACAGAGGATAAACTTGTAAGAGAGAAAGAGGAGTTCTGGGTGAAGGTGGAGGCGTGCCTGGATAAGTTTGACAAGAACGAAAGAATATTTTTGATTGGGGATATGAATGGTAAGGTGGGTGCTAGGAAAGTTGGTGGAGTGGTGGGAGGGTGGGGGGTACCGTCAGAGGTGAATGGGAATGGTAGTGCACTTGTGGACGTATGTGTGGGGAGGAGGTTGTGGATAGCCAACACCTTCTTCTGACACAGAATGATACACAGGTACACATGGAAAGTGGTGTGAACGATGAAGGACAAGACAGTGGTGGAACGAAAGTCACTGATTGATTATATATGTGTGGATGAAAGAATGAAGAAATCTGTGATGGATGCTAGGGTGTATAGGGGTATGGGAGGGGGTCTGTCTGATCACTATGTACTAGTAGCTAAGGTTAGGATACAAAAGAAGTTGGTGAGGAGAGCTGGAGGGAGGCAAGAGGAAGGTGGAATGGTGAAGAGGGTGGAGAGACTACAGGAGGAGGAAATCAGGAGAGCAGTAGAAAGACGACTAGGTGGATTCGACCTGGAAGATATGGAGGAAGTGGAGGAGATAAGCAAGGTGTTTAAGGAAGAGATCTGTGCAGCTTGGGAGGAGGTGTGTGGAGTGAGGAGAAGAGGGAGGGGAGTGAAAGGTACAGCATGGTGGGCAGAAGAGGTAAAAATAGCTGTGGAAGACAAGAAGAAAGCGTATAGAGAGTGGTTCGGTAGTAGAGGGAATGAAGATTTGGAGAGGCAGAAACGAGTGAGGTACGTGGAGAGAAAGAGAGTGGTGAAAAGAGTAGTGAAGGAAAGTAAGATAAGAGTAGATGAGGAATTTGGAAGGAATCTGAGTGTAAAATGGAGGGAGTGTAAGAAACTGTTCTGAAAAGAAGTCAAGAAAGTTAGGGAAGGTAGCAAGGGAAACAGTAAGGGTGTGAAAGATAAGAATGGGAGAATGCTAGCCGAGAAGCAAGAGAGAGTCGAAAGATGGAGCGAGTACTTCAACGAGTTGCTAAATGTAAGGAATGAAGAGCCAGCAAACATAGTTGGATATGGTATGGGAGGGAGAAGAGGAGAAGTAGTGGAGGAGGAGGTGGGAATCAGGAGGTCAGAAGTGTGGGAAGCCATGAAAAGAGTGAAGTTGGGGAAGCACCAGGAACAGATGGAGTGTGTGGGGAAATGTTGAGGTATGGTGGTGAGATAGTGATTGAATGGGTATGGAAAATGTGCAAACTAGCATGGGAGAAGGGGAATGCACCCGATGACTGGAAGACTGGCATAATAGTCCCCCTCTATAAGGGCAAGGGGGAAAGAGGAGTGTGTGGTAACCACCGAGGAATATGTCTTTTAAGCGTAGTAGGGAAGCTGTACAGTAGGGTAGTGATTGAGAGAGTGAGAGTGAGAACGGAGAAATGGATAGGCGACGAGCAGGGAGGTTTTAGGAAGGGAAAAGGATGTGTAGATCAGATTTTTATCCTGAATTGTGCTGTGGAGATATATCTGGAGAAGCAACAAAAGGTGTATGTTGCCTTTATGGACTTGGAGAAGGCCTATGACGGAGTGGATAGAGAAGGCATGTGGAAAGTACTTAGAATATACGGAGTAGATGGCAAGTTGCTGAAAGCAGTGAAGAGCATGTATGAGGGTGCAAACGCGGCAGTACGTGTGGAGAATGAGCAGAGCGAGTTCTTTGACCTGAGTGTTGGGTTGAAACAGGGGTGTGTGATGTCCCCGTGGTTGTTTACTGTATATATGGATGGAGTCATGAAAGAAATACTAGGAAGAGCAGTGGATGTTGGTGTATCGCTGAAAAGGGAGGGAAATGAGTGGAAGCTGCCTATACTGCTGTTTGCGGATGATACAGTTCTGATGAGCGATAATGAATGGGAGTTGCAGGGTCTGGTAAATGAGTTTGGAACAGTGTGCGAAAACGGAATTTGAAGGTAAATGCGGGGAAGAGCAAGGTTATGGTCTTCGAAAGGTGTGAAGTCACAGAGTGTGAGGTGAAGTTGAATGGTCAGGATATGGAGATCGTCAGCTCTTTTAAGTATCTGGGCAGTGTGTTGAGTAAAGATGGGACTATGGATGAGGAAGTGCGGGAGAGGGTACAACAGGGGAAGAGGGTTGTAGAAACGTTGAAAGCAGTACCAAGAAATAGGGTGGTCAGTATGGAAGTGAAGAAGTCCTTGCATGACAGTGTAGTAATCCCGACACTAACTTACGGAAGCGAAGCATGGACGTTCGGGAAGAGACTCACACCAAGAGTGAGAGCAGTGGAAATTAGTTACTTGAGAAGTGCGTGCGGAGTTACATGGAGGGATAGACAGACGAATGAGGAAGTAAGAAGGAGGTGTGGTGTGGAGGTAGATGTGCTGGAAAGTGTGAAAAGGAACAACTTGAGATGGTTCGGCCATATGGAACGTATGGAAAGCGAGAGATTGACTAAGAGGGTGTATTAGAGTGAGGTGGAAGGACAGAGAGGGATAATAATAATAATAATAATAGTTCTTAAAGCTAGCACATGCTAAGCCAGCTAAGGATAGCCCAATAAGGCCGATTAGGCGTATTTCCATTGGGGTCCTGTACTACTACCCCATCCCCTTGCTCATGAGGGATGGTAATGACTCAGTGCTTGTGAAAAATCTTTAATGTGCCAAGCGTGGGCGCGATCCCGGGCCTTCTGGGTGGGAGTCCGAGACGCTAGTCACTACACCAAGCGAGCCACTCACTACACCAAGCGAGGTAGACCGAATGAGAGGTGGAAGAATGGAGTGAGGAAGTATATGAATGAAGGCGGTGCTGGTTGGGAGGAGGGGCGTCGACTGACTGCTCACACCTAGCAATTTAGTATTCCTCTCGATACACACTTGACCCGTATAGGTATTGTCCTCAATATTTATATTACGTGGATTATTATATGTATTGATATGTTTAATGTTTGATGCTTTGTAAGTGACACCATTATTCACTAAAGAGTAAAACTTATTCAACTCTTTATAAGTCACCTTGAATTCCATTAGACTCCAACTCAATATAGTAGAGATTCTGATGCCCCATTTACCTGTACCTTTGTTTATGTAATAAAAATGAGTGTAATTATTCTGTGTGTTTATTGTGTTTTGGAGAGTGATTGAGTAATCTAGAAGTAACATTTATCAAGCGAGATGTGTTCCTGTTGAGCATTATCTGATTCTAAATATCCGAAACCCGGATTATAATAGAATACATAATAAAGCGAGTTGGATTACAACCTGGCATAACAATAGCAATAATAATAATGTGTGTGTGTGTGTGTATGTGTGTGTGTAAAATAATAATAACAATAATAATAATGCGTGTGTGTGTGTATGTATAATGAATACGTGTGTGTAATAATAATAATTAACGGTTTATTCACAAAAGCAGCCCGAAGGCTGAAAATATACAAGGAAATTGATACATAGTAAAATTAAAATTAAAATTAAAATTAAAATTGACACAATGAGCTAACAGGCTAATTTACAATTAATAATACGTATATAATTTGTTGATTGTTTAAGACCTTAATTATTGAAGGAATGGCGCTGTTCTTGTAGCAGTCAGTCCGTGGTGCTCTGATGGGGACAATACGGTTCAAGTGGCGAACAGCGCGTAAAGGAGGGGGGGGGGGGGGGGGGGGGGCGGCGTCGGGCGGTAGTAGGTGCCGGTGTCTGGGGTTGCTTAGTAGTTTGCTGGCGAACTGCTGAAGGTGTTGTTCGTAGAGGTTAATAATAATAATAATAATAATAATAATAATAATAATAATAATAATAATAATATTTATTCAGTTAGCATTTTACAATGATGGTACCACATAATATGTTACAAATATGACATGTACCAGCCTTGCATAATTCCAACTAAGGATAGCCCAATAAGGCCGTTAGGCGTATTTCCATTGGGGTCCTTGTGGGATTAGGTTAGCTGGGGAAAAAGGGGAGGATAACAAAAAAGTAGATACTTTAGATATGGCGAGGACTTTAATTAGGTTACATGCATCTTGGTAAGTGCTGTAGTTGGCCCCTAACATTATTCTGAGTGCTCTCTTCTGAATTTTTTCTAATTTATTTCTTTGGGTAAATAGAGAGAGGATAGGCGTGTTGTGTGAGTGTGTCTGTGTTAGTAAGTGAAGAAGAGAGAGAGAGAATGTTTGTGTTTGTGTATCAAAATGGTTACTAAAGGGTATTGCATTATTAATATAGTGAATTTATTGTTGTTTACACGTAGTCTCTCTCTCTCTCTCTCTCTCTCTCTCTCTCTCTCTCTCTCTCTCTCTCTCTCTCTCTCTCTCTCTCTCTCTTTCTTTGTATTCAAAAGATTGATTAAGGAACACTTTCTAAACCATTACTAGTTAATGATGACATTCTTCTCTGTCAACTATATTTTATCCACCATTAGTTGCTATGATAGTTACAATGCTGTTTTATCCACCATTAGTTGCTATGATAGTTACAATGCTGTTTTATCCACCATTAGTTGCTATGATAGTTACAATGCTGTTTTATCCACCATTAGTTGCTATGATAGTTACAATGCTGTTTTATCCACCATTAGTTGCTATGATAGTTACAATGCTGTTTTATCCACCATTAGTTGCTATGATAGTTACAATGCTGTTTTCATACCTATTCTTGCAGGCTGCAGGAATTAATTTGAATTAAGTTGTTTAATTAATTAAGTTGACTCTTGCCCACTCAAAATTTAGCAGGTCATATACTGTATTATCGATAATATTTAGCAGATGTAGGTTGTTAAGCAAAGCTCGATGTAGCTAGCCTTATAGGCGTAGGTAAATATTTAATGCTAGGTAACACATGGTTTAACAAATTAACATATTATGTTACATAGATCGATAAATAGATAGATATATAGGTATTGTTACGGCTGGATCGGCAATACATATTCGGGATTCTTGATCGTAGGACAGAAATGGCTTATGTGACAACGACACGCTCGATTCCAGTCCCAAATACTATATGCTCCAGACAACAAAAGCACCAACGCCCTACAGAGTTATCGTCTATGGTAACGAGGTACCTTAACTCGGCGAAAGTGTACAACAGGGGTAGGCTATGAGGCTAAACTCCCTCAGACATTTATAGGTTACGTTATGACTAAAGAAATGCAATACTCAAGAAACTACGTTAATATTAAGCCTCTAATAATGTAGAATAGAAGCAGGCTAAAGGTATGACAGTGAAATGCTAAATAACAAATGTACACGCCTACTTGAAAGCGCGTGCACTAGAATAACTGTCCCCTACTAACATGCACTAGCATGTAGCATACAAGATGTTCATGATCCAGTAGATACCTAATAATACACATGGAAGGAACATAAATAGTAGTCACTTATTGTAATAATGAATCTATACTTGGAATAACTAAAAGGTTGCAGGCAACAGTACTGCGCCGGTAGCATACTACCGCATAGGCTACTTCGCTTCTCTCACTCTGTCTCCCCTCTGAGTCTGTATGCGCCCTACGCAACAGAACTCCGGACACAGCAGCAAAACGACAGTGCAGTTAATTGATACATGAAAGTATTAATAGTGTTGTCTTGTGTGTGAGTAATGTGTATTGTAAAGTGTTACATACATAAACTTAAAGAGAGCTGCAATGCATAGTAAAATAAAGATATAACCCACTCATCATCCCCATGTGTTCTAGCTAGCAGGCCAAGTCACAGGAACAACGAGTCCCAGCACCGAAAGCGAGAACCCAGGAAAAGACTGCAGAGAACACAAGGACAGATAAATTACGTTACTCTACTATACCGGCACTACGAGCGAGCTGTAGTCTCTGGTACTACACTCGCTCCTGGCTCGGTAGGCAAATCAAGGCTAAGTCCTCACCCCTCTACAGACAACTCCTGGGCATGGTCGGGCTCTTACACATGGCACTAGTCTAGTCACAAATTGGATGATGAGCTGGGCATATAACTCGTGAACATGTAGAACGTTCACCAACTATCCTCATCAAGAAGATCGCTGTTCACATTAACCCCTTAAATCTAATACATGTAAATATATGCTTGTCCTAAGAGTAATACGAGAGGTGAGTGCTGAAACTCCTTTAGGACCTCAAGGGAAGGGTATGCATTTAAATAGAGAGAAGAATGAAATGAGAGTAATGTCGTCAGAGAGAAAGAGTGCAACCGTGAGAAATTGGGAGAGAGGGCAAGGGATGTTAGAGTCTCAAAGGTTCTAGGCAACCTGGTCATAGAGCACACAGCGAGCCTCCAGGCAATGTGCTGTACGACAACATGGGCAGCCCAGACAGCATAGGCAGGCGGCAATGTACTACCAACCCTGTCGCACCTAGCTATAAGCGCAGGGCTGCCAACCGGTCCATACGTCTGGCAACCACCCCCCCGGCAGCGTGGCGCACCGCTACCCTCTCGCTCTGAAGTCTAACTCACTCTCTCTCTCTGAATTCCTATCATCTCATCTATCAACTTCTCTATTGATACTACATATTAAATGGAAGGTCTCGACATGGCTTAAAACAAAACCCACCACTGGTTAGCAAATGACGAGACCTTTGCAGAGATACAAAGAACATAGTTATACGTTGTCACACTCAATATAAGCAGCCAGCATGGTACACGGTCCGTGACGGTACAGTGGAGTACCAAGGAGTACAATCAGGTTACGTTGCTACGCACTGGGTGCGTCACAGCCCCCCCAAGATTTTAGATAATTGACCTTAGAAGCATTATCAAAATCTGACAGGCAACCAACCGACCTGCTACCCTTAGCTGCCACTAATTGCAAAAGGTGCACAACAACTGAAGTGTGAATTATACATAAAACACAATATCGCATGCATCATGCTACAACAATAAAGACTTACAAAACTAAAACAAATTTTCTCGTTTATTTTATTGTTTTATAATCTTTTTGGACGGCGTTATGATAGCCTAATTTTACTCCTGCTCAACCCACACACCGTGCACGACTATCCTGGATCATCAACCCTTGATAGACAATCTGCTATCACGTTCTCACTCCCGGCAATATGCTGAATGTTGAGATTATACTCTTGGAGCATTAGGGACCACCTGGTCAACCGCATATTCCGATTGTGAAACTGATTTAGGAATTTCAAGGGATGATGGTCCGTATAAATCGTCACTACCGGGCCGTAGGCTGGAACATAAACTTCGAAATGTTTGAGCGACAAAACGATAGCAAGAAGCTCCTTCTCTATAGTCGAGTAATTCCTTTGTGCCGAATTAAACTTGCGAGAAAAGAAGCTCACTGGGTGTTCCAAGCCCTCGGAATCAGTCTGCAGTAACACTGCCCCGGCACCCACACCGCTGGCATCAGTCGCCAGCTGAAAACTCCTGGAGAAGTCTGGGGCTCTCAAAATCGGATGTGTACACAGCAGGTGCTTGACTAGGTCGAAAGCCCTCTGACACTCCGCAGCCCAACAGAACTTCACTGACTTCGACAGTAGATCAGTTAACGGTGCTAAGACAGTAGAGTATCCCCGGATGAAGCGCCTATAATAGCCTATCATACCTAGGAACCGCATGACCTGGCGCTTAGTGGTGGGCCTGGGAAACATATTGATAGCCTGTATCTTGCTCAGGGGGGGGCACACCCGGCCTAACCCGACCACGAAGCCAAGATACTGCACAGTAGCCTTTACAAACTCGCACTTCCTCAGGTTCACCACCAGCCCAGCATCGTGCAACTTCCCAAACAGGGTCTCTAAGTGCCTTAGGTGATTTTCAAAATTGTCATCATACACTATCACGTCATCAAGGTAGACCGTGCAGTTAGGGATTTCGTCACAAATATCGTTCATCAGGTTCTGAAACGTGGCAGGTGCGTTCTTAAGCCCATAAGGCATTACGTTACATTGGTAGGTCTTGCCATCTACCACAAAACCACAAACTTGCTTAGCTCGGTCCGACAGGGGTACTTGCCAGTAGCCTTTTACAAGATCAATTTTAGTAAGGTACTTTGCATTCCCTATCTTGTCCACGCTGTCGTCAACTCGAGGCAAAGGGTAAGGGTTGGTAGTGGTCAAGCCATTTAGCCTACGAAAATCTATGCAGAACTGCACCTTGCCGTCAGGTTTTGGCTGCAACGTGACGGGTGATGTCCACTTCACATAACCTTCAGTGATCATCCCTCTCTCAACCATGTACTTTAACTCCTCCCGTAAAGCTGGCAACTTTACCGGGGGCACACGGTAGGGCACTGACTTGAAGGGCACATTATCACCGACGTCCACGTCGTGCGTTACCTGAGTAGTGAGACCTGGGTGTTCGGCGAAAACAGAGGGGTATGACCTGAACAGGCCTAGGACAGCAGCACCCTGGTGCTCAGGCAGGTGACTTACAGCTTGCCTAGCCTCTTGTTCAGTATTCCCCGCCCACTGTTCCGCGGAAATGACACAGTCCCAGCTATCCTCCTCAGCAGCATGACTGTCCCCACCTCCTTCTCCACCCTGGCCGCTGCAGGCCAGCACAGGGACAGTGAGAGGCTCTGAGGGGCGTCTCACATACTCTTTCATGAGGTTAACATGACATAACTGATGTTTTTTCCTACGGTCAGGTGTTGCAACGAGATAATCAAGGTCGGACAGTTTCTTAGCCACCACATACGGCCCAATAAACTTGGCAGAAAGGGGGTGTCCAGGCAAAGGTAAAAGCAACATTACCTCCTGACCCACCGAAAACTCCCGAAGCTTCACCTTGGCGTCATACTGGTGCTTCATGACCGCCTGTGCATTAACCAAGTTATTACCTGCCGCTGCCATGCAACCTATAAGTCTCTCCCGGCTCTCAAGGATATATTTAAGTACAGACACCGGCTTCTCTTCGCCCTCCCAGATCTCTTTCACCATACTTAAAGGTCCTCTCACATTATGGCCAAAGACTAGTTGATTTGGACTGAACCCCAGGCTCTCTCCTGGGACTTCACGTGCAGCGAACAGAACATACGGCAGACCCAAATCCCAATCAGTGTCATGTTCTGCACAGTAACAGCGTAGCATACTCTTCAGGGTCGAGTGCCACCGCTCCAAGACTCCCTGACTCTCGGGATGGTAGGCTGACGACACTACAGAACATATACCGTGCAACTGAAGGGTTTGCTTGAACAATTTGGATGTAAAATTGCTCCCCTGGTCTGACTGCACCTCACGTGGAAATCCATAACGGGAACAGAACAATAATAAGTTTTTAACAACTGCCTTTGCCGAGCCGTTTCTCATGGGGTATGCGTCCGGGTATCTCGTAGCCACATCCATGATTGTCAACAGGAATTTATTGCCACTACTAGTAGGCGGGAAAGGGCCAAACCAAATCTACTACAACTTTGCTGAACGGAGGCCCGGGGTGACAGGTATGGGAAACAAAGGTGCCTTCGGGATTGTCTGGTTAGGCTTCCCCGTTGTCTGGCAGGTCGCACACCCAGCCACCCATGCACAGACATCAGCCTTGACCCCAGGCCACCAGAAAAACCTGCCCAATGCCGCCAATGTTTTTGTTACCCCCAAATGACCCGCCACCGGCACATCATGCGCCAGACACAATAAGGACTCTCTATACTTATTTGGAACAACCACCTGGTCTACCACCCTCGCACCGCCCTCCCACTTCGATTTGGGGTCTAGAAATCTGCGGTACAATATCCTGTTGAGCCTAAAGAAATCTCCCGGCTTCGCATCCCCATCTTCCTCCAACTCTATGGCACCATTGCTATAACGAGCTAGGCTAGCGTCTTGCAGCTGCTGCTCACTAATGTCCCTGGGCGTCAATGCATCAAGATGGTTTTGTAATAAGACATTACCCCGGCTAGTAGGCTCTACTGCCTTAGTGGCTCTCGCTACAGCTCTTGCCTCACGCGAAGTCTTACCCAACTCTGCCTTGTTACACACCATATCTGGGCCAGAGTCAACTCCCGTGTTTATTATAGGTCCAAGTACCGAATCACCGAGAAGTGCAGCAGAATCAATGTCCCTTTTCCTGCCCTTAGCAACCTTCTCCTGATCCTTCCTCCACTGTCCCCGAGGTTGAGTGCTAGGCTGTGCAGGAGCCGCAGAGCGAGATCGGGTTACCACACAGGCCATCTCATCCTGTTGGCACCTCCCAACCCATTCCCGATTCTCACCATCCACGTCGGCCGCCCTCTCGGCAACGACTAAGGGTGGAGTCCCGGAAGTGGGCACCGCAAAGTCATTGCCGAGAAGAAGGTCGACGCCCTCAACTGGCAAACACTCAACGATCCCTACATCCAGCTCCTGCACACCTCTCCCACTCTCAACTCCAACCTCACAAGTGGGTATGACCTCGTAGCATTTATACCCTGCACCACAACAACTCTGGCCGCATTTATCGGTTTCCCTGTGAAGTTCCTCAACAAAGTTTGCGAAGCCCCCGTATCCCTCAGCAAGTCAACCCTCCGTAGTTCACTCCCCCAGCTCACAAACCCGTGTCCCCGATGGTCACAGAAAGTGTCCCGGACAGGTGTCGAGCCTTCCGTACGCTTCTTTACCGCGTGTGCCTCAGCTGCTGACAACCTACCCCGGGCAGTTGCTGCAGCCTTCAGAGACACACCGATACTGTGAACCAATGACACCGGCTTAGCGGGAGTGTTACTAGGGCACTCACGTGAATAATGGCCTAGCTTCTGACATTTGTAACATTTCACATCCCCAATGGGCTTCTTCCCTTGTGCGGGCGAAGAAGGGGCCTGACCTTTAGTAAACGGAGAGGCTTGTGTTTGTAGGTGTTATTAGGTGCAATGCATTTAGTGTGGTTATGTGTGTCATAAGATGTGTTATTATCGAAAACTCTGGTGGGTGGGGTATAGCGCCCCTTCTGCCCTGACTCAGCCCTCTGAGCGGCACCGCAACCACGAATCAATGATAATCTGAGGTCTGCCATCTTGGCAGCCTCCTCTACTGTCTTGGGACATTTTTCCTTAATGTTCAGCGTTAGATCGGTTCCAGTGCATTTGTAAAACTGTTCCAGATAGAAAAGTTGCTTAATTTCCTCAGCCGACTCTGCGTGCTCGGACCGAAACCAGTTATTACCTGCATCTGTTAAGTCCCGTGCGTGCTCCATAAAACTGACGTCGCTCTTCTTATTCACGCCACGGAACTTCAATCTATAAGTTTCGGGTTGCAGTTCGTAGGCCCGGAGCACAGCCTCCTTCACCAGTCCATACACTACACTCTCGTCCAGTGACAGTGCATCGTAGGCTTTCAACCCCTTACCCACTAGACGTGATGAAACTAATGCTGCCCATTTAACCTCCGGCCAGTCATACTCACGACACTTCTTTTCGAAACGAGCAAAAACTCAGTCACTGCTGTCTCATCAAATGCGGGTACTAACTTAATTAAATGCGAAAGTGAGTCTGTAACCCGGTGCCCACCACCGAGATGACGCCCCGTGGTCTCTACTCTAGACTTCTCGACATCCATTTCAGCCTGGTACCTGGTTGCATCCTGATTGGCTTGGATTCTAGCAACCTCTATGCGTTCTAT
This sequence comes from Lithodes maja, assembly GCA_037953745.1. Taxonomy (NCBI): domain Eukaryota; kingdom Metazoa; phylum Arthropoda; class Malacostraca; order Decapoda; family Lithodidae; genus Lithodes; species Lithodes maja. The sequence continues at coordinate 27,928 of JBAKBP010014635.1, read as the reverse complement.
ACTAGCCTGTTGTATCCGAGTCTCCTGCAGTTTAAACTTAGCTAGTTCTAGCTGAAATAACATCTCAGGAGACAGGCCTGGGGGGGGAGAGCACAAAATGGGGGATCCACACCGAGACGTGTTTACGGGTAAGCCAGCTTGCCCTTGAGAACCCTCCTGCTGCATCGTGCTAAGACTCGCTGGCTGAGGGCCCAGCTCAGGGGTAGAGTGGAATGGAGGCTTGGAGGGAACCCCCCAAGACCCCACTCCACCCACCGCCCCATCGCCATCACCCAACAAACATGCCACCAAATTCTTCTTGGGCCAACTGTCAGGACAGTCCCGCCCCAAAACCGTGGCTAAACAGCGAAGACCGTAACAATCAATAGCCTGCAGGCGCTGTTCGGTCAAAGGTGTCTGCAAAAATGCCCGGGCATCCCTCTCTCCACTTATAACACTCCCCTCCCCAAACATCTGTTGTACTTGCTGGTTACTAGGCTGTACCGTGTTATCCTCCCCCGTAAATGATGAGTCATTAGACATAGTGCTGGTTATACAATTGCTGTTCATAAAAAAAAAGAAGTGCTTATTACTAATTGCAGTCTCGACTCACAAAATGTTAAAGATGCTTGAATGACTCTACTCTAGACACCCCCAACGAAACAATCTGCAAGTCCACCAATACAATAATGACACAATAAAAATTCCTCCAATATGCAAGAAAATTCTAGCCAGCTCTACTAGGTAGCATAGAATAGTTCTCCAAAAAACATGTGATAGGATACTACTGAATCTTGTGCAAGGTCGCCATTTTTGTTACGGCTGGATCGGCAATACATATTCGGGATTCTTGATCGTAGGACAGAAATGGCTTATGTGACAACGACACGCTCGATTCCAGTCCCAAATACTATATGCTCCAGACAACAAAAGCACCAACGCCCTACAGAGTTATCGTCTATGGTAACGAGGTACCTTAACTCGGCGAAAGTGTACAACAGGGGTAGGCTATGAGGCTAAACTCCCTCAGACATTTATAGGTTACGTTATGACTAAAGAAATGCAATACTCAAGAAACTACGTTAATATTAAGCCTCTAATAATGTAGAATAGAAGCAGGCTAAAGGTATGACAGTGAAATGCTAAATAACAAATGTACACGCCTACTTGAAAGCGCGTGCACTAGAATAACTGTCCCCTACTAACATGCACTAGCATGTAGCATACAAGATGTTCATGATCCAGTAGATACCTAATAATACACATGGAAGGAACATAAATAGTAGTCACTAATTGTAATAATGAATCTATACTTGGAATAACTAAAAGGTTGCAGGCAACAGTACTGCGCCGGTAGCATACTACCGCATAGGCTACTTCGCTTCTCTCACTCTGTCTCCCCTCTGAGTCTGTATGCGCCCTACGCAACAGAACTCCGGACACAGCAGCAAAACGACAGTGCAGTTAATTGATACATGAAAGTATTAATAGTGTTGTCTTGTGTGTGAGTAATGTGTATTGTAAAGTGTTACATACATAAACTTAAAGAGAGCTGCAATGCATAGTAAAATAAAGATATAACCCACTCATCATCCCCATGTGTTCTAGCTAGCAGGCCAAGTCACAGGAACAACGAGTCCCAGCACCGAAAGCGAGAACCCAGGAAAAGACTGCAGAGAACACAAGGACAGATAATTACGTTACTCTACTATACCGGCACTACGAGCGAGCTGTAGTCTCTGGTACTACACTCGCTCCTGGCTCGGTAGGCAAATCAAGGCTAAGTCCTCACCCCTCTACAGACAACTCCTGGGCATGGTCGGGCTCTTACACATGGCACTAGTCTAGTCACAAATTGGATGATGAGCTGGGCATATAACTCGTGAACATGTAGAACGTTCACCAACTATCCTCATCAAGAAGATCGCTGTTCACATTAACCCCTTAAATCTAATACATGTAAATATATGCTTGTCCTAAGAGTAATACGAGAGGTGAGTGCTGAAACTCCTTTAGGACCTCAAGGGAAGGGTATGCATTTAAATAGAGAGAAGAATGAAATGAGAGTAATGTCGTCAGAGAGAAAGAGTGCAACCGTGAGAAATTGGGAGAGAGGGCAAGGGATGTTAGAGTCTCAAAGGTTCTAGGCAACCTGGTCATAGAGCACACAGCGAGCCTCCAGGCAATGTGCTGTACGACAACATGGGCAGCCCAGACAGCATAGGCAGGCGGCAATGTACTACCAACCCTGTCGCACCTAGCTATAAGCGCAGGGCTGCCAACCGGTCCATACGTCTGGCAACCACCCCCCCGGCAGCGTGGCGCACCGCTACCCTCTCGCTCTGAAGTCTAACTCACTCTCTCTCTCTGAATTCCTATCATCTCATCTATCAACTTCTCTATTGATACTACATATTAAATGGAAGGTCTCGACATGGCTTAAAACAAAACCCACCACTGGTTAGCAAATGACGAGACCTTTGCAGAGATACAAAGAACATAGTTATACGTTGTCACACTCAATATAAGCAGCCAGCATGGTACACGGTCCGTGACGGTACAGTGGAGTACCAAGGAGTACAATCAGGTTACGTTGCTACGCACTGGGTGCGTCACAGTATATAGATAGATAGATAGATAAATAGATAGATATATAGGTATATAGATAGATAGATAGATAAATAGATAGATAGATAGATATAATAAGAGATATATTGATATATAGATTGAAGGCTAGATAGAAAGATAGATAGCTACAGTAAATGGATAGATAAAACGAGGGATGGATATATATATAGAGATTGATAGATGGATGGATGGATAGATAGACTGATAGATAGATGGATGGATATATAGACTGAAGGCTAGATAGAAAGATAGATAGCTACAGTAAATGGATAGATAAAACGAGGGATGGATATATATAGAGATTGATAGATAGATGGATGGATATATATACTGATAGATAGATGGATGGATATATAGACTGAAGGCTAGATAGAAAGATAGATAGCTACAGTAAATGGATAGATAAAACGAGGGATGGATATATATAGAGATTGATAGATAGATGGATGGATAGATAGACTGATAGATAGATGGATGGATATATAGACTGAAGGCTAGATAGAAAGATAGATAGCTACAGTAAATGGATAGATAAAACGAGGGATGGATATATATAGAGATTGATAGATAGATGGATGGATAGATAGACTGATAGATAGATGGATGGATATATAGACTGAAGGCTAGATAGAAAGATAGATAGCTACAGTAAATGGATAGATAAAACGAGGGATGGATATATATAGAGATTGATAGATAGATGGATGGATATATATACTGATAGATAGATGGATGGATATATAGACTGAAGGCTAGATAGAAAGATAGATAGCTACAGTAAATGGATAGATAAAACGAGGGATGGATATATATAGAGATTGATAGATAGATGGATGGATAGATAGACTGAGAGATAGATGGATGGATACATATACTGATAGATAGATGGATGGATACATATACTGATAGATAGATGGATGGATATATAGACTGAAGGCTAGATAGAAAGATAGATAGCTACAGTAAATGGATAGATAAAACGAGGGATGGATATATATAGAGATTGATAGATAGATGGATGGATAGATAGACTGATAGATAGATGGATGGATATATAGACTGAAGGCTAGATAGAAAGATAGATAGCTACAGTAAATGGATAGATAAAACGAGGGATGGATATATATAGAGATTGATAGATAGATGGATGGATAGATAGACTGATAGATAGATGGATGGATATATATACTGATAGATAGATGGATGGATAGATGTATAGATTGATAGAAAGATGGATGGATATATATAGACTGATAGATAGATGGATGGATAGATGTATAGATTAATAGATAGATGGATGGATATATAGACTGATAGACAGATGGATGGATAGATGTATAGATTGATAGAAAGATGGATGAATAGATATACAGTATAGATATAAGGATGGATACCATGAGAGATTGGTGATTTATAGATATAGCTTGATTGATACATGGATAGATTATATAAATAAATAAATGGATGGATAAAAAGAGAGATGGGTGGATGGATATATGTATAGATTGATGGATAGATGGATAGATAGATATATAGATGGATAGGTAAATAGGTAGATAGATTGATGGATAAGAGGGAGAGAGTGAGAGGGAGTGAGTGTGGGGTGGGGGGAAGGGAGGGGGGAGAGAAGTGTTGGAACATTTGTAAACAAAACTAGTATCTATGGCAACTGAGAGAGGCTGCCACCTTATTATTCTCTCACTCACACACTACTCTCTCTCTCTTTCTCTCTCTCTCTCTCTCTCTCTCTCTCTCTCTCTCTCTCTCTCTCTCTCTCTCTCTCTCTCTCTATCTCTCTCTCTCGTGATATGTATGTAAATAAATTAAATAAGTGTTAAGCAGATTGAATTCATATAATCTATTGAAATCTCAATCTCCATGTATATATTTTGTAAGCTGATGATAAACCCATTTGTATGTTACCTGCGTACGTTGTTATTCAGTTTAGGAAGGACCTCTGGGAATTACAAGGGAAAACCCGTCTCAAATTAACCCTTTGGTTCTATTGCAGCAAGTCACCTTAAGTTGGAAAAATCAGTTCATGGTAGAGTAGCCACATATAAAAAAAAAACATATTTGTCCACTTTACAGCTGAGAAGAGCATGATGTTTATTACCTTGCATTGTTTTGATATATTTATATGGTAAATGTTCATTTGAAGATCCACCTGCTACCAATGTTTCACGGGTGGAGGACTGCAATAAACTGGTATCACACGGGAGCATTAATTTATCCTCAACGTTCGATGGTTCACATTTTGCTGGTAACATTTGTGGCATATTTTGCCCTAGTTTCAGAAACTAGACTGATGATTGATGAATTTAGGTGACATCATTATTTATAATGTTTACCTTATTAGCTGCCAGACAAGTGTTGAGTTTAACAGTTGAAGGAAAAAGTGCTCGTGCAATACAAACTCTAGGTCCATGGAGCTTTGTAGAATTTACTTTGTATTCCCACTGTATGTTCATCCTTTTAGTATTCCAGGTTTATTTTATTTTATTTTGGTTAACATTAGACGTTTATACTGAAGTTTCAAAGCCCCTCAAGGTATCAAATGGGTGAAATGTATCTCTATTAGACATCTGACTCTCACATTTCCTTCCAAAACTGAAAAAATCGTCGACTAAAGCCCAAAATATATAGAACAAATGCGTCCTTGCACTTTGAAAGGGATCAGTGAACCAGAATAACATACAGTATAGGAAACTTAGCATCTGTTCATGCAATTTTCATTTTTTTTCTTTCTATATTCCAACGACTCCCTCTCGGGCATAGGCTGAGAGCCTGTACATTCAACCGTACATTCAACGGTGAAGCCTGTGAGGTCTCGTTCCAGTCTAGGGAGTGAGACATGCGAAGCGTTTTGAGCTGCAACCAGCCCCCGCCATCTTGCCTTCGCAAAATGCACGGGGCCGGTTGCGCACCCACGGCTCGAAGCAGCCCCATCTCTGAAACTACTTCGCCTTAGCACTTCACTGTCTCATCCCCTAGACTCGGACCCTCACTCTCAGAACGCCACCTATTGAGCAATGAACTCACTAGGCATTGCCCACCTCTAGCCTATTTTGAATAGGGGAATATTCATACAGTACTATATAATCAGGGACAATGAGGGTATTATTTTGGCGTTTCGGTGGGCTTTGTGGTAATGCACTGATAATAGATACAGCACAAATTCCATCCCAATAATATCTTCCCATTGATACATCGGGATTCGAACCCGGGACCATTGGATTACCAGTCCAGTGGCATGACCACTCCATCACTATATATCACTATAGAATTTTGTGATGTAAACATGAGAAAGAGGGTGTGTGTGTGTTTGGTGTGTTCGTGTACACCAAGTAAAACAAGCAACAACATATCTACGATCTTTACGAGGCTGCTTGAAAAATAATGATATTCATTTGTGAACGCAGTAAATCGGAGGTTAAGAGCGAAACATTCATTCAGCCAATCGATTGTTTTTATCTAGGTCAATGTAGCAATCAATGACACTGACAGGAAGTCTTAAGTGAGTGAAATGGCTTCCAAATATCTACAAACATTTCCTTGAGCGTACTTTGAATGATAGATTGTGAGGTATTTGTTAACAACCACATTGTCAATGCCTTTTAATCATTCTAAATACTTGAATGATTAGGTCACCTCTTAATCTGCACTTTGTTTGGCTAGAAATATTTAACTCATTAAACGTTCTTCATAATATTATGTCATATTTCTTAATTTAGACATCATTTCCGTTACTCTCCACTGAATTATCTTCCGTTTTGTTACATCCTTTTGAATCTAGACACCAAAACAGTATGGAGCCTTCAAAATTAATAGTTTAAAGTGGGAATAACCTCTTCGGATTTGTATTCAAATGGTCTTCCAGTGAAAGCAATTGTTAAGTTTGCTTTCGTAACTACTTGGCGCATTGTTGGCTAGGTATCAAATGATTTGATATTGTCAGTCCTAAGTCAAGTGCACTTGACTTAAAGATAACTAATTGCGTATTTGCCTTTTCCCTCCTGTAACCTACTGTAAATGCATTATTCTTGTTATACCAGGTTTTTACTGGGGTTGATTGGATAAAGGTAGGTTCTTACTCGACTGGAGAAACTAAAGTCAGACTACACATGCACAAATGTCATAAAGGATAAATATAATACAGAGTGCACACATGAGTTTTCTTATTAACCCACTGAGCCACAGCTAGTTATAAATAAATGAACCACCAGGGACCGGCAGGTTTTGAAAAAAAAAAATCCAGAAACAATAGCGAATGGGTTAGGAATGAAGGAAAAACCACAAAAAAACGATCAAAAAGGTCAAAAATTGGTCCTACGGAGCCCCCGAAAACGGATTTTACAAGAGTAAAAAATTGAAGGCAAAAACACCCAAAAACCATGTTTTTGCGCACTCACGCGCACGCGGTTGGACTTTGAGAGTTTCAACCATCGGCAAGGTTGCGTGGGATACTTACACAGTTCCCATACAAATCTGAGCCCTCTAAGTGCCATAGGACCGGAGTAATTAACATTGACGACACCTTGTTGTCGCTGGGGTTTAGCGTTACATACATTGCAGACGACACGTTGTCGTCGCTGGGGTTCAGTGGGTTAATAATAACTTGATACATAGATAACAATACACTCGAAATATATAATACACTGGTTACATGGACAAATTACACAATAATATAATGCCAAGCACGGACAAGGATCCACAACGAACTTAAAGAATCCACTAGCACTTCTATTCTAACACTGGGTAGAGTCTTGAAGTAACACTAATTCTGTTGATCTAGTTGTTTGTTGCTATTCCTTTCTTTTGTCTTCGACGGGCCGCTTAGGTGGTCCTGCCGTGTGGTCAATGGAGCAGGATTTACAGATGGACTATTTGGTTTGGGGCCTTTAACCCGTCCAGCCCCGGCTAGTTTTGTAATGTTTGTTCACCAGAACCCGGCCGGTTTTCAAAAAATGGATTTATTCCAGAAACAATAGCGAATGGGTTAGGAATGAAGGAAAAACCACGAAAAACCGCTCAAAAAGCTTAAAGAACGGTCCTACAGAGCCCCCGAAAACGTATTTTACAAGAGTAAAAAATTGAAGGCAATTACCCCAAAAAAACAGGTTATTGCGCGCTCACGCGCACGCACGTGGACTTTGAGAGTTTTCAACCATCGGCACGGTTGCGTGGGATACGTACACAGTTCCCATACAAATCTGAGCCCTCTTGAGTGGCTACACCTGAGGTTACGGTCGGCGCAATTAGGGTGACGCGCCAGGCGCGTCTCTGGGGCTGTGCGTTACATACATCGCCGACGCGTCAGGCGCGTCGCTGGGGCTGCACGGGTTAATAGTAGTTCCTTATGTCATGACACAGGGGGCGTACTATCGGATTATTGCGAGCATGACTGATGACATGTCCCGCACAATGGTTTTTCGACTATCCTGACCGTTATAATAGTCGGTGATGAAGTTCTGTTTCAGTACTCTTGGATGTGGGAGTCTTTAATGAATAGTCGCTCAAGTCATGACAGAGTAACTATTCATCAGGCAAATGTGGGGAAGAAGTGTGACCATGGCCGTACTATCTTTCCCAACTACCTTTGACCTTTATAAGAGTGTTCAAAGAACCCTGATGATTAGATTCCTTTTTACAAGCATATGTCCTCGACCATGTCTTTGGTACATAATATTATGATGTAAAGACTTTATATGCAGAGTGCCGTTTAAGTGACGGTGTCTCGCAAAGCCCTGACTATTGCAGCGGTCTTGCCACGGCAAAGACTTCTCCAAGAGTGTTGAATTGATACTAAGAGTGTTTTAGGGACATGTCCTTATTTCCACTTTTAATGTCAGAACTACAAGCCTAGAAAAGATCCTAATGTATCTCGAGCATTATGGTGTGAGAGACAATAGTTCTTAAATAGGGAAAAGAACTCTCAGCCAATTTGATCTACAGCCATGGCTTGTACACTCAGTGGAAAGAGAGGGTAATTCTTGGACTCCAGCCTTGCATGCAAGTTTACTCGAGCCCTTAGAATTGCTGGCTCTACCCTGGGCAAGTCGAGATGGTCATGGCTTGTGCTGCGATGTCCCAGGTACAGTGGTTTAGGGTCAGAAGGTCACAGGTATGGGGGGGGGCGGATTAAGGGGGTTTCAGGTAGACCCCTTAGAAGTTTCCGCCATGATGTGGGAGGAGCTGCGCGGAAGAGCGGCGCATCTGGAGAGGAGATATCTGGGGCCTTTTATATTTTGCAAAGCCTTCCTGCTCTGCCTTCCTTTTTTGGTACCCGGAATTGGTAATGCGTATATTTTTCCAGGACGTGGGCGGCAGGTTGGGCGTGATGGCGGCGACTCGAGCATATCGGTTGATGTGTTGGTTTTTAGTGGGGGTGGTGGGGAGGCGGCCATGTTGTTGGTACTCCTCTTTCTTTCTTTCGTTCTTTGGGTTGGTCCTGTCTTCTTTCTTTCCCCGGGACATGTTCTGATTCTCCTCCTTCTTTCTTCCATTCCTTGTTTTGGTCCTATCTTCTTATTTTTCCGTAACTTGTTCTGGTTCTGCTTTTCTTCTTTCTTCCTATATGTTGTGGGTTTATCCTCTGTTGTATTTTCCCTATTTTCCGTTTTCTTCTTCTGTCCCTTACTTCCCTGACTCGGTAACTTGTTTATTATTAACCCCTCTAATCCCAGAGACGACTATAGTCGTCAGTAGATAAGTAACTCCCCAGTCCCACCGATGGATATAGTCGTCAATGTACTTTCCTTGTAACTGCCTGGACAAGGCTGTACCAGTTACCACAACCTTTTGAGCACTGCTCCCATTATGGCAACACTTCTCAGCTTATATGAGACCCACTGAAGGGTGACAGAGCCAGTCTTGCCTCATCTTTGGAGGTGGATAGGTGGTCTCTCCTGCCATTTTTGCCACATTGCTTGGGACTGCTGGGGACTTTTATTCATGTATCCTACGGTACAGTACGGGTTAACTATGTTACTTTAATTCTACATTTATCAGCATCGAAACTACTTTATCAGATACGGGCTCAGTTTCTTCATTTGCCTAAGTCAATTTGAATCTGTTGAATGTGAAAGGGAGATACAACAGCATTTGCTATTTCTGCATCATCTGCAAATTTTGAAACTGTAGAGGAGATATCATTGTAATGACATTTATGCATATCAATAAATGAACAGGTTCGAATATTGATCCCTGGAGTACACCACTTGTGTCGGTAATCCATTCTGAGGCTCTAGTGTTTACTACAACTCTTGCTTGTATGCCACACTAAGAGGACGTTATATTTAATCAATTGGGTACATTGCCACTGTGCTGTAGTATAAAGAGTAAATTTAATGTTTTAACATCACTTTTGATTCTTAAGACTAGAAAAAAATTATCAATTCCAACAGTTTTACGAGATTTAAAAATGTAAGAAAAGTTTGTAAATGTCTTTCAGTAATAACAATGTAAAGTAAAACGTCAATATTGTTTATTGAAGCTATTGTGGCAGATGGAACAGAATTCACACCTTTGTAAAGACTGAAGCAAAACAGTTACTAAAAATATTACTCATCTGAGCTCCGTTAGCGACAAGAACTCCAAAAGTACATCTAGGTTGTCACTTGTTTTTGCACTTTGATCATAATTATATCTTTCGATGTTTGAAGATTGTACGGGAGGTCGGAATACATATCCAAAGCTTATTATTCATGAAACTTATTTCATTAGGAAACTATAAGTAACATCAATATTATCAGCTGGATATTTAAAGTGGATGCAGATCTTCATACACGTACAGCAACATACCTCCCCTTTGTTTGTTTGAGTACATTCAGATAATACATAACTAGAAATGGAATAATCTGTTAAGGGGAGACAGGCCATTTTTCTGAACCCCCTTCTCCCTAATGTTTAGCCCCACTAGTTTTGAGATGTTAAGATGTTGGTTCCATTAGTTTGGGGATTTTATGACCTTTCACCCCATTTCTTTGTCAATATTAGGACCCTTCGTGCCATTTAAGTGTCGATTTTTTCCTGGCGAGCGATAGCGAGCCTGTAATTTTAGGAGGAATCGGCCTTTGGCCGGGAAATGTTTCTACCGAAAAATGTACAAATCTGTCTAGGTTTTTTTTTTCTAAGCTTGATGGAAGTCTAGGGAGGAAACTAAACAAATATATGAATACATTAATTAATAGACCAAACAAACAGCCACTGTCCCCTTAACTAGATTACTTAGAGAGAGAGAGACTGTGGTAGTAAAATCAATCAAAATGAGGGTCACTACAGCAAGACATATTAATGAGAGAGAGAAAAGGGGCAGGGGGAGGAACATCTTATTTGTCAGAGAAGTACAATCCTCAGCCATAATACAAAGGAGTATAAATGAATATAAAGGAGTAGAAAATAATGCAAAGGAGTATATAGTATATATGAATACAAAGGAGTAGAAATGAATACAAAGGAATATAAATTTATACAAAGGAGTAGAAATTAATACAAAGGAGTAGAAACTAATACAAAGGAGTAGAAATGAATACAAAGGAATATAAATTTATACAAAGGAGTAGAAATTAATACAAAGGAGTAGAAATGAATACAAAGGAGTAGAAATGAATACAAAGGAATATAAATTAATACAAAGGAGTAGAAATTAATACAAAGGAGTAGAAATTAATACAAAGGAATATAAATTAATACAAAGGAGTAGAAATGAATAACAAAGGAGTATAAACACATACCAAGGAGTATGAATAAATACAAAGGAATATAAATGAATATAAAGGAGCATACATGAATACAAAGGACTATAAATTAATACAAATGAGTATAAATGAATACAAAGGACTATAGATTAATACAAAGGAGAATTCATGAATACAAAGGACTATACATGAATACAAAGGAATTATATATGAATGCATAGGAATACAAAGTAATACTAAAGAATATAATGGAATATGATAAATACAAAGCGATACAAAGGAAGGCAAGAGGAATACAAAACCCACAAAGGCAGACCTAGTTGGGAAGTGGGTGGCTGATGAGCTGTTAAGGTGAGGCTGATGGACTGTTGAGGTTAAGGGGAGGCTGATGGACTGTTGAGGTTAAGGTGAGGCTGATGGACTGTTGAGGTTAAGGTGAGGCTGATGGACTGTTGAGCTTAAGGTGAGGCTGATGGACTGTTGAGGTTAAGGTGAGGCTGATGGACTGTTGAGGTTAAGGTGAGGCTGATGGACTGTTGAGGTTAAGGTGAGGCTGATGGACTGTTGAGGTTAAGGTGAGGCTGATGGACTGTTGAGGTTAAGGTGAGGCTGATGGACTGTTGAGGTTAAGGTGAGGCTGATGGACTGTTGAGGTTAAGGTGAGGCTGATGGACTGTTGAGGTTAAGGTGAGGCTGATGGACTATTGAGGTTAAGGTGAGGCTGATGGACTGTTGAGGTTAAGGTGAGGCTGATGGACTGTTGAGGTTAAGGTGAGGCTGATGGACTGTTGAGGTTAAGGTGAGGCTGATGGACTGTTGAGGTTAAGGTGAGGCTGATGGACTGTTGAGGTTAAGGTGAGGCTGATGGACTGTTGAGGTTAAGGTGAGGCTGATGGACTGTTGAGGTTAAGGTGAGGCTGATGGACTGTTGAGGTTAAGGTGAGGCTGATGGACTGTTGAGGTTAAGGTGAGGCTGATGGACTGTTGAGGTTAAGGTGAGGCTGATGGACTGTTGAGGTTAAGGTGAGGCTGATGGACTGTTGAGGTTAAGGTGAGGCTGATGGACTGTTGAGGTTAAGGTGAGGCTGATGGACTGTTGAGGTTAAGGGGAGATGGGTCGGTTTTTCTGGTCCCCTTTCTCCCTCGTGTTAAGTCCCAATTGTGTTTTAGTTTATAAGACGTTCGGCCCGCCCATTAGTTTGGCGATTTTAACACCTTTCGCCCAATGTCTTCGTCAATGTTAAGACCTTTCGTGCCTTTTAGGTGTCGATTTTTACCTGGGGAGCGATAGCGAGCCTGTAATTTTAGAAGGAACCGGCCTTCGGCCGGGACATTTTTCTACCGAAAAATTTAAAAATTCATCTTAAAAGGGGATCTAGAGGGTGCTATTTTAAGCTTGATGGAGGTCTAGAGAGAAAACTATGAAATAAAGAAATAACGGAATTAATGCAAAAAAACACGTCCGTCTCCCCTTAACTAACCCTTTCTGTACCAGCGTCGTCTATTACATGCTATTCTAGTTATATTTAGACGAATTTGTGCAGCTTAGGAAGGATCTGTGGTAGTTTAAAGGGTTGAATGAGATAGCTGGAAGTCTTATAATTGCTAGAGATCCTTCCTAAACTGAATAAAATCGAGTAGTAGTAGGCAGAATAAAAACAAATGGATGTCGACCGTACAGAAGGGGTTAATTGGGCTGCGCGGCTGTATTCTAGGAGCGTGGATGCGGTTGATGGTACCTGCCTTGATGACGAGGGCCTAGATGGTCAATCCACTTTATAACGGCAAAGCAGATACCCTAACAGTACTGCTGGAAATTATGCACAGTCGAATACCATAGTCTCTAGCCCACTCATACAAATTGGTGGACTTCACCCATTTCTAGTTATGGTCGAAGCATATCTCTGGAAACTAATTTATGAATAGAATTGTCTGTAAATCAACTACAAAACTATATACTGTTTATTGAAAAGCAAGTTCTATCCAAAAATCAATCCGGTTAGCTATAATTGCATAGATAAAAACATAGGGGGGTCCACAAATTCTCCTAAAGTAAGTGTCACACTATGTCGAATTAAGTGCCGACGCTCCAGGACTTAAAGGTCGTAACGAGGTCTTTGCCTACATCGCCGCACGATGTGGGTGGGCGCCAACTCAAGAGAGACGTCGGGAGAGGTCGTCAGGGGCCTCAAGCAAGTGTCACACTATGCCGAATTAAGTGCCGACGCTCCAGGACTTAAGGGTCGTAACGAAGTCTTTGCCTACATCACCGCGCGACGTGAGTGGGCGCCAACTCAAGAGAGACGTCGGGAGAGGTCGTCAGGGGCCTCAGGAAAAGTTCGACACTAACAACTCTCATAAGCTGAGTCGGCGGCTAGTGAGGTCAAGGAAATGGATGGGACAGGGACGGTAGGCGGGCGGCGTCCAGTAGGCGTCAGACGGTACAAGGGCGTCGACCTGTCTGCGTCATAAGGTAGGTCGCCGTCAGACAGCGACCCGGTAACGCCCAGGCGGCGTCATAGGGGGAGGGCATACCGTGAGTCCGCGACCTGGCAATGTCGCACGGGACATCGTTGATAGGGGGTCTTGGGGGTGTTTTGTTTAAGCTTGATGGAGGTCTAGCGAGGAAACTAAAAAATAAATGAATATATAAATAAATGGACCCCCAAAAATCACCACTGTCCCCTTAATCCGATCCCATCAACGAGTGACTATCTATAAACCCTTTCAATGGTGGGTGATGTCTGTTTTGCCTTACTTAGACGATTTTATGCAGCTAAAGAACGGTCTGTGGGAGTTAAGAGAGATAAATGAGAGGAATGGAGGTCTAGTGATTGCTACAGGCCCTTCGTAATCATAATACAATAACCTAATAGTTGCCAGACTATAACGAGAAAGACGTCACCGGTACTGAATGGTTAACTATATAGATGGCCTTGTTTTACCAATTACTCAAAGAACCACTTAATTAAGGGGAGATGGGCGTATTTATTTGCTCATTTATTGATCTTTTTATTATGTTTTTAGTTTCCTCCCTAGATCTCAAGCTTAGCCCTGTCCGACATAAGTTACTAACTTACTGACGACGGGTTGGCGGAGCGCCCGGTATTTCCCCACAACACTCTCTCTTACACTGAGGTACCGGTAGAAGTCGGAGATATTTGGGGTTGCCACCAACCGACAGATTCTGATCTAACTTACCTAACTTACTGAGCTCAATATGATGCAAATGCATCATATAACATACTTATTGAGCTATTTCACTGAGTTCATATGATGCGATCACGTCATATGATACTCTTGGGCATACCGCCATATGACGTAATCGCATCATAGATGTCGGAGGGGGTTAATAACCCCCCCCCCAAAAAAAAACACACACACACACACAAAAAAACGTCTCCTCCGACGGACCGGTTTGCCTCGGTAGGGGTCAAGTGTGTCGGAGTAGGGGTCCAGTGTGACAGGGTGGCCGTCCATCGCCGCCATACTACCTATAGGTGCCGCCCTACCTCTTATAGCCGCCGCTCGTCAGAAGCATTGTCGCCAACCAGTTTGCGCGCTACAGCGCATGTCGCCACCCCGGCGGCGTAATTTATCTCCCTTAGGTCTTGCATGGTCGCCGCTCGACCCCGTCCAGTTGCCGTCAGGCGGCGTACCCGTCCATACTGCCCACCGTGGGCGTCCCATCCCTCGATCACCCACGTTACTCGGCAGTGGTCTCCCCCTTCTATCGCCGCTCCTTAAGTCGTGGAGCATCAGCACTTAATTCGGCATAGTGTGACACTTGCTTCAGGAAAAGTTCGACACGAACAACTCTCATAAGCTGAGTCGGCGGTAGCTGAGGTCAAGGACATGGACGGGATGGGGACGGTAGGCGGGCGGCGTCCAGTAGGTGTCAGACGGTACAAGGGCGTCGACCTGTCTGCGTCATAAGGTAGGTCGCCGTCAGACAGCAACCCGGTAACGCCCAGGCGGCGTCATAAGGGGACCTGGAGTCCGCGACCTGGCAACATCGCATGGGACATCGCTGAGAGAGGGTCTTGGGGGGGATTTTTTTAAGCTTGATGGAGGTCTAGCGAGGAAACTAAAAATAAATGCATATATAAATAAATAGACCCCCAAAAATCACCAATGTCCCCTTAATTCGATCCCATCAACGAGTGACTATCTATAAACCCTTTCAATAGCGGTGACGTCTGTTTTGCCTTAGTTCTGCCCTACTTAGACGATATTATGCAGCTTAAGTCTGGTAGTTAAGAGATATAAATGAGAGGAATGGAGGTCTTATGATTGCTACAGACCCTTCGTAATCATAATACAATAACCTAATAGTTGCCAGACTATAACGAGAAAGACGTCACCGGTACTGAAAGGGTTAACTATATAGATGGCCTTGATTTACCAATTACTCAAAGAACCACTTAATTAAGGGGAGATGGGCGTATTTAATTGCTCATTTCTGGATCTTTTTATTATGTTTTTAGTTTCCTCCCTAGATCTCAAGTTTAATATCCCCCCACCCCCCCACCCCCACACACACACACACACAAACGTCACCTCCAACGGACCGGTTTGCCTCGCTCGGGGTCAAGTGTGACGGAGTAGGGGTCCAGTGTGACAGGTTGGCTGTCCATCGCCGCCGTAGTATCTATAGGCGCCGCTCGTCAGGAGCATTGTCACCAACCAGTTTGCGTGCTACGGCAAATGACGCCGCTCCGGCGGCGTCATTTATCTCCCTTAGGTCTTGCATGGTTGTCGCTCGACCCCGTCCAGTTGCCGTTAGGCGGCGTGCCCGTCAATAGTGCCCGCCGTGGGCGTCCCGTCCCTTGATTACCCACGTTACTCAGCAGTGGT
Organism: Lithodes maja; assembly: GCA_037953745.1. Lineage (NCBI taxonomy): Eukaryota > Metazoa > Arthropoda > Malacostraca > Decapoda > Lithodidae > Lithodes > Lithodes maja. The sequence goes on along the minus strand of JBAKBP010014635.1, from coordinate 11,765 downwards.
CTCTCCCTTTTATTGCCACTCCTTAAGTCGTGGAGCGTCGGCACTTAATTTGGCATAGTGTGACACTTGCTTAAGTGGGCTAGAGACTATGGCATCCGAGTGTACCATAATGATTAGTAGCTCTCAACCAGTGGCAACTCAACCAAAATCATATAACCAGTACCAATGAAAGGTTCAAATGTAACTTAATCTGACATAACTTAGCCTAAGAATATTAGTCGATATTGCATGGTTGAAATCTACTGGTTGAAATTGTGTACTAGTGGAGTTCTGGTCGCCAATATTTAAGGGGGGTCACCTGCTTTTTTTCTCTCCTTTTCTTTCTTTCTTTGGCTTGTATCCATTCGGCCCCATTCAGCCTACTGTTTTAAGACGTTTATCCTCATCTAGGTGTCGATTTTTTCCTGGCGAGCGATAGCGAGCCAGCATTGTATGGAGAAATCCGACTTCGCCGGAGACATTTTTCTATAAAAAAATTACAAATTTAGCCTGCTGTCAAAAAACATTTAAAACAAATATGCTGGCTCGCTACCGCTCGCCAGGACAAAATTGACACTTGCATGGGCATAAGCGTCATAGAACAGTAGGCTGAATGGGGCCGAATGGATACAAACCAGAGAAAGAGAGAAAAGGAGAGAAAAAAGGCAGGTGACCCCCCTTAACACACAAAGAGCGGGTGGTAGGGTATTTTACACTGTGCCGCCCAGCGTCTTTTTTTTACCCTAAATAGGGTTGTTTCCGTGCTCATTTTCATGCATAAACAAGACCCAGAGCGTAAAACAAGTATCTATCCCTGAAAGGGCATAAACAGAGCTTTCCAATGACACCCGAATCATCCTTGTACGACCACTGGTTCTCTTGCAACGATCGTGCAACACGAGTGCAAAAAACCTAAAATAAGGTAATTTCCGTACATAATTCCCTGTGTAGCGAGTGAAAGAGCGGGGAGGAAGGTGGTATACAGTTCAGTACGTCCACGGTGGTCGTGGGGAGCGGTCATAAGTTTACTACGCTCGTCCCACCGCTCAGCTCTCTCTCTCAGCAACATTACGTGCTGAAAATGGCACTCAACATATGTGTGAACCGCCACATAGTCCACATTTATTTAACTCGACAGATGTCGTGCGCCGTTGGTTAAGGGTTAAAGCAAATCCATAATGTATTAGTGACGCTCCCAACACCTCAAGTAGTCCTCTCTGAGCATAACACGCAATGGGGCTGTCTAAATCAATAGCTCAACCGTAGTTCATCCCCTCTCTTGCATCACAATAGTTTGGTGATTTCAAAACATTTATGCCACATTAGTTTGGCAATTATAGGACAGGTGTAATGTTTGTTCTGGCTAGTGATAAAGAGCCTGTAGCTAAGGTGGAGTCGGCCTTTGGTCGGGACATTGTTCCTACCGAAAACACGCAACAATTTACGTTGCAGGAGAGTGAAGGTATGGATTTTTTATTTTTATTTTTTTTAAATCTTGAAGAAAGTCTAGGGGCACAGCAAATATAAAGGTCGATGATTGCAATAACCCTAAAGAAAAAACCCTCAATAATATTTAAAATAACACCAACCTAACCTCAGTGTTCTCCAGAATCTTTGCTACACAGTAGGGCTGCCTGAATCGATAGCTCCTCCTGGATAACCGGACAACTCGACCACTACAAAACAAAAAGTATCAACAGATTTAAAAGATTAATTTTAGATTCAAGACTGAAATTATGTATTTTACTTATGACCCCTTCTAGGGTATGAGAGTTTTAAACATTATACACAATACAGTGTAAACCTATTATAGTGGTAAACCTACCATACATTATACACAATACAGTGTAAACCTATTATAGTGGTAAACCTACCATACATTATACACAATACAGTGTAAAACTATTATAGTGGTAAACCTACCATACATTATACACAATACAGTGTAAACCTATTATAGTGGTAAACCTACCATACATTCATATAAACATTATACACAATACAGTGTAAACTTATTATAGTGGTAAACCTACCATACATTATACACAATACAGTGTAAACCTATTATAGTGGTAAACCTACCATACATTATACACAATACAGTGTAAACCTATTATAGTGGTAAACCTACCATACATTATACACAATACAGTGTAAACCTATTATAGTGGTAAACCTACCATACATTATACACAATACAGTGTAAACCTATTATAGTGGTAAACCTACCATACATTATACACAATACAGTGTAAACCTATTATAGTGGTAAACCTACCATACATTCATATAAACATTATACACAATACAGTGTAAACCTATTATAGTGGTAAACCTACCATACATTATACACAATACAGCGTAAACTTATTATAGTGGTAAACCTACCATACATTATACACAATACAGTGTAAACCTATTATAGTGGTAAACCTACCATACATTATACACAATACAGTGTAAACTTATTATAGTGGTAAACCTACCATACATTATACACAATACAGTGTAAACTTATTATAGTGGTAAACCTACCATACATTATACACAATACAGTGTAAACCTATTATAGTGGTAAACCTACCATACATTATACACAATACAGTGTAAACCTATTATAGTGGTAAACCTACCATACATTATACACAATACAGTGTAAACTTATTATAGTGGTAAACCTACCATACATTCATATAAACATTATACACAATACAGTGTAAACCTATTATAGTGGTAAACCTACCATACATTATACACAATACAGTGTAAACCTATTATAGTGGTAAACCTACCATACATTATACACAATACAGTGTAAACTTATTATAGTGGTAAACCTACCATACATTCATATAAACATTATACACAATACAGTGTAAACCTATTATAGTGGTAAACCTACCATACATTATACACAATACAGTGTAAACCTATTATAGTGGTAAACCTACCATACATTATACACAATACAGTGTAAACTTATTATAGTGGTAAACCTACCATACATTCATATAAACATTATACACAATACAGTGTAAACCTATTATAGTGGTAAACCTACCATACATTATACACAATACAGTGTAAACCTATTATAGTGGTAAACCTACCATACATTCATATAAACATTATACACAATACAGTGTAAACCTATTATAGTGGTAAACCTACCATATATGCATATAAACATTATACACAATACAGTGTAAACTTATTATAGTGGTAAACCTACCATACATTATACACAATACTGTTATGTAAGACTATTAGGAGTAGTCAAATGTATTCATAGGGTTAACTCCAGGTAGGAGTATTAGGACGTTTTGAGTTACGATCCTATATTTATGATAAAGCTTTACTATTGAAGCTATATAAGGCTGACTGAAGGTGTCGATGGCCTTAAGAGATGTAGATATATGTTTTAGTTATAGGTTGATTGTCGATGGCCTTAAGAGATGTAGATATATGTTTTAGTTATAGGTTGATTGTCGATGGCCTTAAGAGATGTAGATATATGTTTTAGTTATAGGTTGATTGTCGATGGCCTTAAGAGATGTAGATATATGTTTTAGTTATAGGTTGATTGTCGATGGCCTTAAGAGATGTAGATATATGTTTTAGTTATAGGTTGATTGTCGATGGCCTTAAGAGATGTAGATATATGTTTTAGTTATAGGTTGATTGTCGATGGCCTTAAGAGATGTAGATATATGTTTTAGTTATAGGTTGATTGTCGATGGCCTTAAGAGATGTAGATATATGTTTTAGTTATAGGTTGATTGAAGATAAGTTGATATCAGCTCTCTCTGCTCGTTGATGATAGATTATTGGTAGATATATAATAATAGTAGTTATAATGCTGCCACCACCGATTACCATATATATATATTATATTGATAGATATAGGTAAAGGGAATATAATTAAAGATCTCTGAACCAAAACCACTTTGATATATTTAAGTAGCAATTTTATAGATTTACAGAAGTACTATAAAGTAATATAAGAGTAAACCCTAACTCAAGAGGGTATCTCTGGGTATATGTTATCACCCTGGATGTTCGATTCTATCTGCCTGCTCTCCCTATATCTCACCTTCTCACCACCTCTAAACCACACCTATAATTCACCTCCCGGTTACAAGATGGCTACCCGTGGTTACAAGATGGCGTTGGAGAAAGTACAGGGAGTGTCTTTTCAGCAGAATGTGTGTAACAGGATCTGACCAGACAATACGTCATAGGGGTGAATGATCTTCTGACCTCTGTAATGTACAGTCCCCCATATAAATCTAGATACTGTAACTAAAACACCTTAAAATTATATGATAGATGGTTATAATGATTTCATAATAAATAGTATAATCTTGAGATGTAATACGCCCCCACTAAGATTCTTGCTTCCCACAGCAAGGTAGCATTAAAATTATATGAGAGTTAAGCAAATTACAGTTAAAATGAGTAAGGTATGAATCTAACTAACTCCATCCCACGCACATTACCTCTCGCCTCTCCTATGGTCCCCTCGTAGCCCCCTGCAACACGATTCATTATTGGCAAATGAACAATGTCTGGGTGACTACAGAATACAAAGGTAGGCCTAATAGCGAGGCAGGCGTAAGTACATGAAGCTACAATGAAAATAAAAGATGAACAGTCACCTACTGTAAGTAAATAAATTTCAAGTTGATGACAAAAATCGAAAGTGGAATGGAAATTTTCTAAGTATTTTGTTAATAAAATAAAAAGTTATAGTAAAATTATAAAGAATGGATTACAAATTGAACAAAGCAAACACAAATGCAAAGACAATGAACAAAAAACAAAAATTGTACAAAGTAAAATATTATAGGTATTATTTTCAAACAAATCTCAATAAGAAACCCAAAAAGAACAAAAACAAAGACATATTATAATTATGGTGTTTGTTGTAGATCGAGTAACAAAGTAAAGAAATATATTGATATAAAATAAGAAGAAAATTTAAAATATACAGCTGCAAAAAAAAATCCTAGGTAAAAATTATACAAATACAATTGTAGTAAAATAAAATAATATTCCTACCCATAGGAAAACCCACCAAATAGCAATAAACACAACTCCACAAACCCGTGATATGTGTCTTAATACTATCTAGTTTATATATAAACAAAAACACAAACCCTCAAAAAAAATTCAATGTAAACTCAAGGAAATTGACACATCAATAATTATGTAACACAGTCATCCACATCATGTGGTATGTAATATGAGTACCTTCCTATTCTGAAAACAAATTCATTGCTCAAAATAAAATTCATAAAGGAATATTCAACTAAAATTGTAATACATCTTTTCAACCGGGAGCTACCCGTTTTTCAAAATAATGCATTTCCTATGGCCAATCTTAGGAAAATATAGAATACATTCACACACTCAACGTTGCAAATAAAATTATTACAAGGTAGTGCAAATAAATTCTAAAATAAATTCCATAAACCCCAAGAAAATCCTAAGGATTCACACTCGAACCCCTCCAAGAAATGTTCTCTTAAAATAAAATCATGTCGAGTTATATATAATACCTTACAACATACATATATTAATAAATCATACATGTACAAACTTAATTCACCAAGAAAATGTATCTCCACATAAAATTACACAGAAGTCATATTAAATACCATAGACCGTATAGATATTAATAAATTAACTCCTAGCATTTTATTTATCATAAATTCATAACAGAATATACTAATATTTTCCTTCTCCATATGGCCGTTCTCCTCGAAAACCACGAAAAAAAAAAATCAATATACTCTGATAATTTTCTTCAGTTTCCAAAAGCATTCTCTAGAACAAAATATTTTCCAAGAGCATTTCCTTTTCAATGATAATACTGCCACAACAGGGAAATCCAACATTCATATTAGCCAAACTATTCAATGTTTCAGGCAAATATAACAAATATATAGACTCACTGGGCAAAAACAAATAAAAAGTAACTTAGAAAAGACCCCTAAAAAAAAAATAGTCCCAAATTAGCGAACGAAAATCTACCGAAATATACAGCGCTTGACTGTAGCCAGAAGGCAGAAACGAATACACTTAAATGGAAAAAAAAAATATATAGGAAATAATTTACTAAGAAAAAAACTTCAGAATAAAACTGAACGAAAAAAAAAAATAATTTGAATTATTTCAAAACTAGATTACATTAAGAAAATATCAGTCAATTAAACTTCCATAATTCAAATCAAAAGAAACTCGAAAAAAAATCATGAACGAGTGTATTTCGGTAGAGTCCACAATTTGGACAAAAAGATGTTAATTATAACCCGAAAATGAATTTTTTTACAAACTCGCACTCAATTTAAGCAAATAGTATCGGCAATGTGTTTAACAGAAGAAACAATATAGGCCTACTAGCGAGCAAAAGAAAAACAATTAAGATGGAAATGATAAACTCGTTAGAAATTCACAAAATATGTTAAGAAAAATTAAAATCACACTGTACGTACAAGAAAGATGTTAAAATGACGCACTTATAAGAAAAACAAACAAAATTACAAATACCTTCGCACCCATGAGCGAGAAAAGAATACCGAGGTCGATACAGCCAAAACCTTGGAGGCCGCTCGAACGCACTCGTAAATTTATTGTAATTAAAATAATTAACAAGAAATTAACGCTAAATTCACTTTAAAACCTCAGATGTATTAAACAAATAAATTAACTCAACCGCTTAGATCAACTAGCGGGAGACAAATTAGGAGAAAACAAATCTCAGAGAAAAAAAAATACAACGAGATGAAAGGAACATACAAATTGAAGTGTAAACCTACTATAGTGGTAAACCTACCATACATTATACACAATACAGTGTAAACCTATTATAGTGGTAAACCTACCATACATTATACACAATACAGTGTAAACCTATTATAGTGGTAAACCTACCATACATTCATATAAACATTATACACAATACAGTGTAAACCTATTATAGTGGTAAACCTACCATACATTATACACAATACAGTGTAAACCTATTATAGTGGTAAACCTACCATACATTATACACAATACAGTGTAAACCTATTATAGTGGTAAACCTACCATACATTCATATAAACATTATACACAATACAGTGTAAACCTATTATAGTGGTAAACCTACCATACATTATACACAATACAGTGTAAACCTATTATAGTGGTAAACCCACCATACATGCATATAAACATTATACACAATAGAGTGTAAACCTATTATAGTGGTAAACCTACCATACATTATACACAATACAGTGTAAACCTATTATAGTGGTAAACCTACCATACATCCATATAAACATTATACACAATACAGTGTAAACCTACTATAGTGGTAAACCTACCATACATTCATATAAACATTATACACAATACAGTGTAAACCTATTATAGTGGTAAACCTACCATACATTCATATAAACATTATACACAATACAGTGTAAACCAATTATAGTGGTAAACCTACCATACATTCATATAAACATTATACACAATACAGTGTAAACCTATTATAGTGGTAAACCTACCATACATTCATATAAACATTATACACAATACAGTGTAAACCTATTATAGTGGTAAACCTACCATACATTCATATATACATTATACACAATACAGTGTAAACCTATTATAGTGGTAAACCTACCATACATTCATATAAACATTATACACAATACAGTGTAAACCTATTATAGTGGTAAACCTACCATACATTATACACAATACAGTGTAAACCTATTATAGTGGTAAACCTACCATACATGCATATAAACATTATACACAATACAGTGTAAACCTATTATAGTGGTAAACCTACCATACATGCATATAAACATTATACACAATACAGTGTAAACCTATTATAGTGGTAAACCTACCATACATTCATATAAACATTATACACAATACAGTGTAAACCTATTATAGTGGTAAACCTACCATACATTCATATAAACATTACACACAATACAGTGTAAACCTATTATAGTGGTAAACCTACCATACATTCATATAAACATTATACACAATACAGTGTAAACTTATTATAGTGGTAAACCTACCATACATTATACACAATACAGTGTAAACCTATTATAGTGGTAAACCTACCATACATTATACACAATACAGTGTAAACCTATTATAGTGGTAAACCTACCATACATTCATATAAACATTATACACAATACAGTGTAAACCTATTATAGTGGTAAACCTACCATACATTATACACAATACAGTGTAAACCTATTATAGTGGTAAACCTACCATACATTATACACAATACAGTGTAAACCTATTATAGTGGTAAACCTACCATACATTCATATAAACATTATACACAATACAGTGTAAACCTATTATAGTGGTAAACCTACCATACATTATACACAATACAGTGTAAACTTATTATAGTGGTAAACCTACCATACATTCATATAAACATTATACACAATACAGTGTAAACCTATTATAGTGGTAAACCTACCATACATTCATATAAACATTATACACAATACAGTGTAAACTTATTATAGTGGTAAACCTACCATACATTCATATAAACCTTATACACAATACAGTGTAAACCTATTATAGTGGTAAACCTACCATACATTCATATAAACATTATACACAATACAGTGTAAACCTATTATAGTGGTAAACCTACCATACATTCATATAAACATTATACACAATACAGTGTAAACCTATTATAGTGGTAAACCTACCAAACATTATACACAATACAGTGTAAGCCTATTATAGTGGTAAAGCTACCATACATTCATATAAACATTATACACAATACAGTGTAAACCTATTATAGTGGTAAACCTACCATACATTATACACAATACAGTGTAAACCTATTATAGTGGTAAAGCTACCATACATTCATATAAACATTATACACAATACAGTGTAAACCTATTATAGTGGTAAACCTACCATACATTATACACAATACAGTGTAAACCTATTATAGTGGTAAACCTACCATACATTCATATAAACATTATACACAATACAGTGTAAACCTATTATAGAGGTAAACCTACCATACATTATACACAATACAGTGTAAACTTATAGTGGCAAACCTACCATACATTCATATTAACATTATACACAATACAGTGCAAACCTATTATAGTGGTATACCTACCATACATTCATATAAACATTATACACAATACAGTGTAAACTTATTATAGTGGTAAACCTACCATACATTCATATAAACATTACATACAATACAGTGTAAACCTATTATAGTGGTAAACCTACCATTAATTCATATAAACATTATACACAATACAGTGTAAACCTATTATAGTGGTAAACCAACCATACATTATACACAATACAGTGTAAACCTATTATAGTGGTAAACCTACCATACATTCATATAAACATTATACACAATACAGTGTAAACCTATTATAGTGGTAAACCTACCATACAGTATACACAATACAGTGTAAACCTATTATAGTGGTAAACCTACCATACATTCATATAAACATTATACACAATACAGTGTAAACCTATTATAGTGGTAAACCTACCATACATTATACACAATACAGTGTAAACCTATTATAGTGGTAAACCTATCATACATTATACACAATACAATGTAAACCTATTATAGTGGTAAACCTATCATACATTCATATAAACATTATACACAATACAGTGTAAACCTATTATAGTGGTAAACCTACCATACATTCATATAAACATACACAATACAGTGTAAACTTATTATAGTTGTAAACCTACCATACATTATACACAATACAGTGTAAACCTATTATAGTGGAAAACCTACCATACATTCATATAAACATTATACACAATACAGTGTAAACCTATTATAGTGGTAAACCTACCATACATTCATATAAACATTATACACAATACAGTGTAAACTTATTATAGTGGTAAACCTACCATACATTCATATAAACATTATACACAATACAGTGTAAACCTATTATAGTGGTAAACCTTCCATGCATGCATATAAACATTATACACAATACAGTGTAAACCTATTATAGTGGTAAAGCTACCATACATTCATATGAACATTATACACAATACAGTGTAAACCTATTATAGTGGTAAACCTACCATACATTATACACAATACAGTGTAAACTTATTTTAGTGGTAAACCTACCATTCATTCATATAAACATTATACACTATACAGTGTAAACCTATTATAGTGGTAAACCTACCATACATGCATATAAACATTATACACAATACAGTGTAAACCTATTATAGTGGTAAAGCTACCATACATTCATATAAACATTATACACAATACAGTGTAAACCACCTATTATAGTGGAAAACCTACCATACATTATACACAATACAGTGTAAACTTATTATAGTGGTAAACCTACCATACATTATACACAATACAGTGTAAACTTATTATAGTGGTAAACCTACCATACATTCATATAAACATTATACACAATACAGTGTAAACCTATCATAGTGGTAAACCTACCATACATTATACACAATACAGTGTAAACCTATTATAGTGGTAAACCTACCATACATTATACACAATACAGTGTAAACCTATTATAGTGGTAAACCTACCATACATTATACACAATACAGTGTAAACCTATTATAGTGGTAAACCTACCATACATTATACACAATACAGTGTAAACCTATTATAGTGGTAAACCTACCATACATTCATATAAACATTATACACAATACAGTGTAAATTTATTATAGTGGTAAACCTACCATACATTCATATAAACATTATACACAATACAGTGTAAACCTATTATAGTGGTAAACCTACCATACATTCATATAAACATTATACACAATACAGTGTAAACTTATTATAGTGGTAAACCTACCATACATTCATATAAACATTATACACAATACAGTGTAAACCTATTATAGTGGTAAACCTACCATACATTATACACAATACATTGTAAACTTATTATAGTGGTAAACCTACCATACATTATACACAATACAGTGTAAACCTATTATAGTGGTAAACCTACCATACATTATACACAATACAGTGTAAACCTATTATAGTGGTAAACCTACCATACATTATACACAATACAGTGTAAACCTATTATAGTGGTAAACCTACCATACATTCATATAAACATTATACACAATACAGTGTAAACCTATTATAGTGGTAAACCTACCATACATTATACACAATACAGTGTAAACCTATTATAGTGGTAATGCTACCATACATTCATATAAACATTATACACAATACAGTGTAAACCTATTATAGTGGTAAACCTACCATACATTATACACAATACAGTGTAAACCTATTATAGTGGTAAACCTACCATACATTATACACAATACAGTGTAAACCTATTATAGTGGTAAACCTACCATACATTATACACAATACAGTGTAAACCTATTATAGTGGTAAACCTACCATACATTATACACAATACAGTGTAAACCTATTATAGTGGTAAACCTACCATACATTATACACAATACAGTGTAAACCTATTATAGTGGTAAACCTACCATACATTATACACAATACAGTGTAAACCTATTATAGTGGTAAAGCTACCATACATTCATATAAACATTATACACAATACAGTGTAAACCTATTATAGTGGTAAACCTACCATACATTATACACAATACAGTGTAAACCTATTATAGTGGTAAACCTACCA